>PVHP010034848.1:0-18902 GCA_004024765.1 Zapus hudsonius
TATATATATATATATATATATATATATATATATATATATATATATATATATATATATACTTGATCACACACGCATGTGGGAGGTGGGTGCATATGCACATGCGTTTACTTGGAAAGGTCTGAGGTTGAAGTGATGTATCTTCCTTGATCACTGTCCTTCTTAGTTTTGCTGAGTTTTGGCATTTATTGGAGCCCAGAGCTTGCTGATTCAGCTAGTCTACCTAGCCAGCTTGTGCTTGGGATACCCTGTCTCCACCCCCTGTGTGATGGGATTTCAGGTGGCTGTCATGCCCACCATGCATTTATGTGGGTACTAGAGAGCTTAACACCAGTTTTTATGCTTGCATAGCAAGTATTTTGCTGACTGAGCCATCTTGCCAAATGTTTTCATTTTTCACACTAGAGATGTAATCTTTACAAAGCTTATGTGTGACTTTAAAAAAAACTTTAGATATGTTCTTCAAAACATATTCATTACATATTATTTCACAAGATAGGTGTATCTTAATTCATTCAGTCATTCTACTCAAAAAGATTTAGATTGCTTCTATTTTCAAAGGTAGAAAAAGCACTATGGTTAATATACATTTAGTTACTTATTTTTCCTTAAGGTATTTCTGTAGCATACATTTCCAGGGATGAGATAATTGGATGAAAGACAATGAACATTTTGTCCTTCCTAAGTTTGTTGCCCAATGACATTTCATGAAATATGAATAACTGTGAATGCCTTCCAGTCATGTATGAAACTACTAGTTTTATCATGTGTGGAATGTTTTAGAAGTTTTATTCCATTAACGTTTTCCAGACAAAAACTAATATGATGGGTTATGCCTTTAATGCCAGTATGTGTCTAACACTTTAATCATGTTAACGCATTTAATTTTCATAACACTTCTATAAGGGAAAATTTATTGTGACTTCTGTTTCTACAGATGGGATGCAAAGAGACTAAGTAAACTAGACACAAGCTAGGAAGTGGGAGAACTGGTTGGCATTTGAACCATGGGAACCAAGTCCAGACAGCATACTCAGGCACAAGGCTACGTTGCCTAGTGATGGTTTTCCATGAACACTTCGACATTAACTTGTTATTAATAACTCTATACATTTGTGTGAGAATTTCATCATGTCCTCTGAACGATTTTTGATAATTCTCCTGGGGAATAGAGGTAAAAGTGGGATAGTTCTTATGGATTTGGACCCCTCAAATGGGGAGAGATTTATTATAAATTATGCAGTTTTTAACCCCTCGCCAGTATGTAATGCTTGAAATTAAGAGCAACATTGCTAAGTATTAAAAATATAGGAAGTTGTTTTGGGGGCTGGAGAAATGGCTCAACGGTTAAGGCGGCTGCCTCTAGAGCCTAAGGACCTAGGTTCATTTCCCCAGTACCTACATAAGTCAGTGGCTAGAGGCCCTGGCTTGCCCATATTCTCTCTCTCTCTCTCTCTCTCTCTCTCTCTCTCTCTTTCTCTCTCTCTCTCTGCTTACAAAAAATAAACAAAATATTAAAAAAATAAACGAAGTTGTTTCATCCACCAAGAAACATTACTTTTTTTGGTGGTGGGGTTGATGGGGTTCTAATGGTTTGATTATTGTGTGATGTAATTCACCCCTACTTGCTTCCATGGCAACATACCTTATTGCTTTGCTTGAACATCTGAAAGGTGGGTACTGCTTTGATTCTGCAAGCTATAGTCAACTTCTGGAAAGAAAAGAAATGGCACGGAGTTACAATTTGGTGTGGTTTCTTTTGCCAATCATGTTGCTTGGTGATTTCTCAGGAGGTATGTCTTCAAGCCCAGGGATATATTCTGTAGACACTAGCCAAAAGTTTTTTCTAACATACCCTTAAAGCCACAGGAATATCACTGTGGAACATGACCATTCCAGTTTCCTAGGCTTTTCCTAGGACATTTCAGATATCTAGGAAAGTGGTGAGAGATGGAGATTAGATAGAGTGGATCCTAAGTAGCTAAAGGAGCTCTATTTAAAGCCCTTGGAAAGGTCCCAGAGAAGCCTCAGGGAATTCAATATGGAAGGCCATATTGCAAAACTAGGAAGGAGAAAGCATATCTGTAGAAATCACACTTGAGACATGGCATGGTATGCTGACATAGCATTTTTATGGAAAGCTTATATGTATCTTTCTTCCAAGCCTTATATTCTCTTGAAAGCTCTTCTTTACTTGTAAGATTTGGTACCCAAAGATAAGAAAATAGGCCCATATCTCAGTGGTTTTGATGCATTTTACCTTGCTCCCAAGTGGCAGTTTTTGCCTCTCTTATTTAGAAGTCAAACAAAATTTGCCATTCATAGGATCAACAGAATTCGACATCTCTCATAAATATGCCTATTGTTTCATTGGCATCAACTCTCTTTGTCCCCCTTTAAAATGGATATACAAACACATGCACATGCATACACACTAAATTATAATTTCCATGACCATAACCTCGATAATATCCAATAAGTTTCTATCAGAACAGTGTTGTTTTTTGCTTCACCTTTAAAGACAAAGAGCTATAATCACAAAGACGGACAATACCTTTGACAAGGATATAGAGAAATCAGAACTCCCCCATTGTGGTGGTGAGGATGTAAAATGGTGCAATTCCTTTGGAAACCGTCTTTCAATTCCTCAAGAAGTTACTAAACATTGAGCTATCAAAGTACAGTACCCATAAGTACACTTACAGTTATATTCCCAGGAGAAATGAAAACTCATGTTCACTAAGAAACTTGTATCAATATTATTCACACTATCTAAAAGTCATAAATAACCCAAATGTCCTTCAATGGATGAATGGATAAATGATAGTGTATCCACACAATATAATATTTTTCAACAATAAAAAGGAATGAAGTATTAATAAACTTTGTAATATGGATGAACCTTGAAAGCATGTTCTGTGAGATAAGCTATCCATTAAAGACCTGGTATGTACTCTAAGGTTCCATTATATGAAGCGTTCAGAATAAGCAAATCTATAGATTTATGTAGAATGTAGGATTATGGCTACCTAGGGATGGCTAGAAGAGAGAGGGAACTGTGTGGGCTAATAGAGGAAAATGTTTCTTTTTGGAAGGTAAAAACTGTCTAATATTAATTGTAGTGATGGCTGCTACAGTTTATTGGAAAACAATTCTACTTGGTTTTACATGGATCATGTCACCATGGTGATAGGGCTAATGCATCACATTGCATTTGGGTTTAATAATTCACATGGAGGATTTAAGATTCTTACCGGAGACTGGTCCACGTCCACATTTGCAAAAAGGACATTTTTGTATTGTAAAGTCATTGCCTTCAAAACAAAAGAATTAAAGTCTCCTGTTAGCTTAGAGTTAATATTAAAATACACACCCCCAGTGTCATTCTGCAAAAAAGAAAGAATGTAAGAAAAAGATTGTTAAAGAGAACTAAGCGTTATTTCAGCATCTATGTTTGCTAAGAACTTGAAGCATGCTGAATTCAAGCAGGGGTCAATGGCAGAACCAGTCTAAGAGCAAAACTGAAGATGAGTTCTCCCAAGCAAGGAAGACACACCATGGCATGTGTGCAATGGGTCCAGTTTCACCCTATGGAGTGGGGAAAGCATCTGTGTTTTTAGGGAGGTTGAGGAGGTGTGAAGGTTTTACCTCCAACGATCCTCAATCTACAACCCTCAGCTGAGTAGCCTAGCTCAATGACAGAAAGTGAACCAAGGCTCGGGTTCATCCCAGCAAAAGATGCAATTCTCTGAGCCAGAATCTACTTCTTCTCTTGGCCTCCTCTTGCCAGCCGTTTGGGAAGGTGGTGATGATGGTGGCCATCAAATGCTGTTGAAGCTGAGATGATATCCAGGTGTTCATGCTGTCAGCAGGCTTGGTTCCCTCCACCACCCTCCGCTCTGGCTCTGTCCAGACTACCTTGACAGGTTACTTACAGCTACATTCTGCCAGTGGGAGACACTGGCTAGAAATGGAAGTCTGCAGGCATTCAATAGTATCTTGATTAGTTTATTTAAAAGTCATATCACAAGTATGTTTAGTGACCTATGTCAAATGAGACTACTCCTGATGGTGACTCAAGGTGTCCAATGCTTGGTCAAGTGGAGTTAACAACAGATGGCTCTGTCACTAAGGTGGAGGACAGCAGGGATTAGACTTAATCATAAATGCAGGAAGCTATAGAGGATAATTTACATTCAAACCACTACATCTTCTGTTTCTTCTCCATGAGAGAATCCTCATCTTTTCAGGTGACCCTATTTATCCAGGGTCTCCAAACTAGACTCTGTAGACCACTCTAGCATCCTACCTGTTTTTACAAATAAAATTTTATTGGAAACAGTTTGCTCTTTAGCATTTGCATTATCGCAACAAAGTCTGGTGTTTGGAAAAGAAACCATCAGGCCTGCAAAGCTGAAATATTTGCTAGCTTTTCCTTTACATGAAAAAGTTTGATGACCCGTCTTCTTTGCCACCAAGGCCACAATCAAATGAGACTGTGGAGGTTATTTGAGACTTAAAAGTTTTTTATTTTATTTTACTTACTTGCAAGCAGAGTGATACAGAGGGAGAGAGACAGACAGACAGACAGACAGACAGACACACACACACAGAGAGAGAGAGAGAGAGAGAGAGAGAGAGAGAGAGAGAGAGAGAAAGAAAGAGAGAGAGAACACATCAGGGCCTCTAGCCACGGCAAACAAACTCCAAATGCATGTGCCTCTTTGTGCATTTGGCTTTACACAGGTAATAGGGAATCAAACCTGGGTCATTAGGTTTTCAAGCAAATGCCTTAATCGCTTTGTCTATCTGTCTATCACCTTTCTATATCTATCTATCTATCTATCTATCTATCTATCTATCTATCTATCTATCTATCTATCTATCATCTATCTATCATCTATCTATCTATCTATCTATCTATCTATCTATCTATCTATCTATCTATCTATCTATCTATCTACCTACCTATCTATCTATCTATCTATCTATCTATCTATCTATCTATCTATGTATCTATGTATCTATTATCTATCTATCTATCTATCTATCTATCTATCTATCTATCTATCTACCTACCTATCTATCTATCATCTATCTATTTTTGGTTTTTCGAGGTAAGGTCTCACTCTAGCTGTCCTTGAACTCGCAGCTATCCTCCTACCTCTGTCTCCTGGGATCAAAGACTTCTGTCACTTTTATGTATTTTTAAGAAAGAGTCTTATATAGCCCAGGCTGGCCTTGAACTCCTATTCCTCTTGCCTCCGCCTCCCAAGTACTGGGATTTCAGGCTTGAACTACTACATACAGCTAAATCACTTCTAAAAAACACGCTTTCTTATGATTTTTTAAAACTTTCTTATTTTAGCATATCCTTTAACAAATTTCTGTATAGAGACGAGACTCTATCGTAGAAAACTCTGTTTTTGTGTGTCTGAAATTTCTTACCTATCTCCTTCCTCCTCATTGAATATGGTTAGCAAGAGAACCACCTTTTCTGCAAAGCTGGACAATGTAAAGATGCTTTGGGTGTTCTGGCAGCTGAGGTCTGGATACACCTTAGGTTTTACCAAGAGGATGGAATGAGTGAATCTTGGAAAGCAGAGAGGAGGTGGAGTCGACTTTTATTTTCCTGCTGGACAGCAAGATGGGGACCTGTGATGTGGTTTTCAGGGGGCAGGGGCATTAGACTCAAGATTCCAGCTTCCTGGATGTCCTGAGGTAGTTATGACAACCATAGCTCCCCAGTCCTGTGTTTGTTGGTGTTTTGTCTTTCCAGTGGTGGTCTCCCAATTTCCCTCACTTCCAATTATGAAAAGATAGAGTGAGTAAGTGGATCTATAGTGCTTCTCAGGCTGTTCATGGAGTTTCAGTCCAGAGTCTCCTCATCTAGCCGTCCAGTGATTTTATGAGCATTAAATTCCTTGTATTAAAATCTGTGTCTAATTTGATTTCTGTTTTGTGATTTGAGTTCTGGTTGATTCAGGGACTACAGTAATTAGAACTTTTGCTCCTTCATGGAAATTAATTTAATAAAATTACACACAGCACATGAATACGTTCCCTTATACAAAATCAAAGGTTGCAAGTAAAATAAAGCAAAATATGAAATTCTCCCATTCACAATCTTTTCTTAATTTTCACTTATTCACAGAAAAAAAGCTTGTTTGATATCCTTCTCTACCTTGTCTGTGGGTATAGGAACGAATATCTCATAAATGGAACATACTGTATTTTTAAATCCTGCTCTTTTTACTTGATAATATGTTGTCCTTGAGGTAATTTCATCATTACATATGGATCAACTTTATTATTATTAATTATTTATTGATGATAATGATGATGCTATTTTCCTCCTCTCCTTCCCTTTCTCTCTCTCTCTCTCTCTCTCTCTCTCTCTCTCTCTCTCTCTACAGGACTCACATAGCCCAGTTCTCCTTCACCTTACTATGTAGTTATAGGATGACTTTGAACTTCTGACCCTTTGCCTGTACTTCCAAAGTGCTGAAACTACAGGCATATGACACCATACCTGATTTATATGGTGTCAGGGATCAAACTCAGGGATTCATGCATAACCAAGGACATCCACTGAGCTACACCCTCAGGCTTCTACTAATTTTAAGCATCTGAATAGTAGTGTTTCAGTGTGGGTACACCAACATCTATTTTAAGACTATGTTAATGTTTGTTTGGATTCCAACAGGAAACAGATGGCACATTCAAAGTCAGATCGTTAGAGGAGGTTTATTTCTACAAGGACAAACTATAACTACCTGTGAAGGAAAAGACTGGTGTAGAAGGAACAGCTGCAGCCAGGATACATCAGGGCAGACCTGTTAGCACCACTAGAGCCAGAGCCTCAAGGCCCAGAGGAGGAAGAGGCTCAGAAGGTATTGCATCCTGCTGAAGTCAACTTTAACTTGGTGGTCATTCGGGTGCATTGACCCTCTTGCATATGATCACTGCCTATTCCTTGCAGTCAGGGGCTTTCTTTCTTAGTCTGAGGTGGCAATGTGGAGGAGCCCATCAGATCCTAAAATGTTCACTCTGGATATACCAAGAGTTTAGGAATAGCAAGGGTGTTGAAATGTTATATATTGAATTTCTGTTTCTGATGTGAGTTCATTTCCAATTAAAAGGTTGAAGGTTATGTCTGTCATTAGAATTAACTCTAATAGATTCAAGAGTTCAAGCCAGGAAAGTTGAAATGTTAGAAATTTGAATGAAAATAGATGAGAATATTTTCAGCGGTGTCACAGAGGAGTCAAAAATTCTTTCGATTTGAAAGAAGGAATATGCTGTATACAGGGGACCACAGTAAATGTGAGAATTTTATACACGAAGGAGACGTGAAAATAAAATTATCTGTATTCTTTGCTGAATATTTTGCCGACAACAAATAAAATAATAAACAATTTTAAATTATACAAGATAGTGTACAGACATTAAGATCCTAAAGTGAAGAATCTAAGAAAATGTGATTTTTTTTAATAGAAAAAAAGGTTACATATAAAGATATGGTTACAACTAAACAGAATCCTTTACTGAACATTTAACAAAGCAGGTGGAGCACAAGCAAGGACTGTGGAACCTATGATTTTCCTGCCATTTCTAACAGCTCAAATGGATCTGGGGAGGTAAGCACTCCATGGTTTCACTTATCTGAAGCATCTACAATAGTCACACTTATGATAATAGAAATGGAAGGTGGTGGAGGGGGATGGGAATGGGCACAAAGTTGTGGACAGTGAATCCATTCTGGAGCTCTGCTGTACAATGTAGTGCACGTTGCACTCAAAAGTTTGTTACAAGACCTTATGGTGTTTTGTTACCATGAGTGGGAAGAAGGAAGATAAAATACGCAAGAACATTTGCGAATGAAAGAAAGATACGCTTCTTGCTGTGATCGTGCTGATTGTACCACAGGTATTTCTTGGGTCCAAACTCATCAACTGCATACATTAACTATACACGGCTTTCATTATTGTGTGCATATCTGTATGATGTGTGTACGGGCATGTATATACCATGACATGTGTGGAGGTCTAAAAGGACAATCTTGGGGTGTTTGCCCTCTCCTCCTTAATGTGAGACAAGGTATCCCTTGTTTTGTTTTTGCTGCTTCATGTGCACCAGTCTCCCTGGACTGTGAGCCTCAGATTTTGCTGGACTCTGCCTACCATTGCCAAGGGCGTGTTGGGATCACAGATACATGCATCATGTTGTGATTGGCTTTATGTGGGTCATAAGGAATTGGACTCTAGCTGGCTGGCTTGTAAATTAATGCCTTTAGCAGCTGAGCCAATTCCTAGGCCCTGTAGTTTAAAATAATATTTATTTATTATTTATTTCAGAGAGAGTGAGAGGGAGAGAGGGAGAGAGATTGTATACCTTGTTTTGTGTAGGTAGTAGGTCATTAAAACCGGTCGACAGGCTTTGCAAGCAAGTGCCTTTTACTGCTGAGTCATCTTCTCTGCCTAACTTAGTTTTTTAAAAAAATTATTTATGAGAGAGCGATAGAGATAGAGATAGATAGATAGATAGATAGATAGATAGATAGATAGATAGATAGAGAGAGAGATTGAAAGAGAGAGAATGGGCATGTGCCAGGGCCTCCAGCCACTGCAAATGAACTCCAGACTCATGCACCACCTTGTGCATGTGGGTCCTGGGGAATTGAACTCAGGTCTTTCTGCTTTGCAGGCTAACACCTTAACCGCTGAGCCATGTCTCCAGCCTCTAACCTAGTTTTTAATCAATCAATTATACCTCAATAAAACTGTATGAAAATAAAAAATAAAGAATTCTTTTTAAAAAGATCTAAGGTCTGTTCTGATAATAGGACTAAAGAATTGGGGGGAATCTATATTTGTATATATATCCATTACATTTTAATAATGAGGTGATACCTTATGATAGTATAATGTTTATCTGTGATCAATTCCAATATTTGAAAATGCTGAGTTCTGAAACTTTATTAAAATATGAATACCTAGTCATTTATATAATTGGGTTTCTGATGAACTATCCATAGAAAGTCCTCGCCTTCTCATGTCATTGAATGAGATCCCAGTATATTATCTTCTGGCTCATTGGGATGCTTCAGAAAAATAATATCCCCCAATAGATCATAAGTAAAAAACATTTTTTCTTCTTTTTCTTTTTCAAGGTAGGGTCTTACTGTAGCCCAGGCGGACCTGGAATTCACGCTGCAGTCCCAGGCTGGCCTCAAACTCACAGTGATCCTCCTACCTCTGCCTCCTAAATGCTGGGATTAAAGGCATGTGCCACTACTTCCAGATAGTACAAAGCTTAAAAATTCCTGGGAAAACTTTTTGGGATTTAAATTCCTTTTGCAACCATGAGATAGATGGTGGTGATACTTACCTCAAAAACTGGACGCATTCTTTTGCAGGGTTGACACCATTCTGCTGAAAATTCTACCACCACAAGTTTGTGTCCAGCACCTTTCAAAAATGCTTTCAGTTCTTTCTGTGACCAGAACAGACAGGAGGAAATATACATAATCATGGAATCTCATAAATTCTTATAAAGAATAAAAACAAATAAAGTGACAAGGTATATTTTTAAAGCCAGGTGCTCATATTCTCCTGCTCATCAGCTGACCTTACCTTTTCTAAGTGTGTCTGAGGTCGCATCCAGCTCTCTTTATAAGTAAACATTAGTGTCACGAATCCACAAAATATTAAAAGTCCATTCACCAAGTAGGTTGGTAATAGAGGTTTGTAATGGTGCTTACCTTTGGGTAAAAGCTGAGATCAGCCGGGAGAAAATGAAAGTAGAAGTTGAGGGCAAACTGGATATCTGTGTTTGGTACTTGTAAACAAGGGCAGTTACAGATTAACAGGAAATTAGAATGAGAAGTACTAGACTATTACTCAGAGTCATGACTCGTTTTGGGAGAGTGACCATTATGAAGGCTCTATCTGGTCAATTCTCTACATTTATTAAAGATTTAAGGAGTTGATATACTTCTTGCAAAGGTAAGTGTCTTCAGTAAAATTCTCATTAACAATTTTAGATATTATATTTATTCATAAGGGGGGAGGGAGACAGAGACAGAGGGAGAGAGAAGAGAGAGAGACAGAGACAGAGAGAGACACAGAGAGAATATGAGCACACCAGGGCTTCTTGCAGAACTTCAGATGTATACACTGCTAGGTGCATGGGTACCCTGGGCTGGCAGGCTTTGCAAGCAAAAACCTTTAACTGCTGAGCCACCTCCCCAGCCTCTGAATTGTTTTATTTAAAGGCAAGGTCTCATGTAACTCAGGCTACCCTCAAATTCACTATATAGTCAAGGATGAACTTGAACTTCTGCTTTTCCTGCCTCTACCTCCTGCGTGCTGGGTATATAGGCATGTACCATCTGGTGTAATGTATGCTGGAGATTGAACACAGAGCCTCATGGATGCAAGTACTCTACCAACTGAGACATATCTCTAGTCCCATGCATTGGATGCTGATGTCATCTAATTAAAGTCTTTCTTCCTGGGACCTCAAATTTATAAACAATGACTGTCTCACTAGCTATTTTGCTCCTGGCTCATTTCTCCATGTTCCTATTCCTCACCTGACCCCTTCTTTTGTACCTGGTAAATACTCAGGAAATGCTTACCTGAGGTGTGAAGGGTCTACCACATAGCATGCTCTATTTAAGGCTTGTTTCTCCATTATTCACTGGAATTGCAATAAGAATAGCTCATTTACTCTGGACTTGATGTATTTTCCCACAGTCTTTATGCCCACTCTGCTCAGTATCTACTCTTATCATAGCCACTTTACAGAAAATAGAGGGAATGTTAATTTAGTCATGTGACTTCTCACAGGGATGGCTGATGGGATGCTCTCTCCCTTTCACTGTCATGCCCATCCCTGGACCAGTCATTCTTCCACTTGGTCCCTAATGTGTTACACTGAACAGGGCTTAGCCCCATGGGGTTAGTTCCATACATATGGCATGCTTGCTCTGTAGTAGGGGGGACTTGATAATTATGCTGCTACTTGGCTTAAATTCAAGCAGGTGAAACTGATGACTCAAAGAAGATACACTCATTCCCTGCACCACCGTTCCTCCAGGATGGGGTGACTGACTTTCAGACAGTCAGGCCACCCTAGGCTATAGAGAGTTTCAGGCCAGCCTAGGCTACATAAACACTCTTTTTAGTGAGACCTTATCTCAAAAAAGAAAGAAAGAAAGAGGAGAGAGAAAGAGAGAGAAAGAAAGAAAAAGAGAAAGAAAGAGAGAAAGAGGGAGGGAAGGGAGGAGAAAAGAAGGAAGGAAGGAAGAAAACAAATAAGAAAATGTGTAAAATCTCCTTAGTATGGAGCAATGAAAGAATTCTGGGAAGAGGAAATGATTCAGGGAGGTTTTAGAGTCTCATTACCAGTCAGGGAAGCCACCCGAGTACTTGCCATGTCTTTAATGCTCTGCACCATGGTTGACACCTGCGACTCGCTGATGGAACTCCTCTGCTGGCTTGGGAGGATCGCTGTGGCTGTCTCATTATTTAAGGATTCTGACTGGACTCTAAGGGTGCCTTTTCTGTGACATCATTGGCCATGTCTCAGAACCTGGAACTTTGATGCTCTTCGAGCTTCATTTTTATGCTGTGACTAGTCAACTTGTGATCAGGCAGGAACCAGAAAACAGGGCCTCGCATGTGGAGTCAGTCATGTGTCTGTCTTATTTTGCTCTGGTCTTCTGTCACTGACATTCACACATTCCTCTCTCTGACTCTTCACCATCACCAGATGAGAAGTAGCCATGGTGATATCCAAAGAGGGGGGGAGTTTCATTTAGGATTTCAAAGAAATCATTCAGCTGTGGAGAAAAAAATAGTAATAGCCTTAATTCACTAATAAGCTTCTTGTAAATTCATTTTATGAGTTACAGATTCCCTGAACTCTGTTATTTTCCTCTAAGAGGTAAAGAAACTTAACTTTTAGGCACTCAGTCAGAGATTAGCAAGCTTGTATTTTTTGTCAAGGGCCAGATAATATTTTAGGCTTTCCAGGACACATATGGTTTTTGTTGCACATGCTTTGTTTATAACTTTTACAATATGTAAAAATTATTATTTGATACCAACTTGATGTTCTTTTGACTGACATTCATTCTTCTGCTCGTTCGTTCCACTGTGGCTGCTGTGGTTTGTGACTCGCTTGCGGACCCAGGCAGGGGGGAGCAGGTGACCTCTGGATGGCGGTGAGCTGGTGGGTCTGAGTACCCATGGGAGTGTTGCGGACAACACCCCCTGGAGAGTGCCACTGTGGAAGGCTCTCCGTGTTAGTGTTCAGCTCTGGAAGTATGGCAGAGGACATCCCCTTGGAGAGCACTGCTGTGGATGGCTCTCCGTGTTAGTGTACAGCTCTGGGAGTATGGCAGAGGACACCCCCTTGGAGAGCACCGCTGTAGGTGACTTTCTGTGTTAGTGTTCAGCTCTGGGAGTGTGGCAGAGGACACCCCCTGGAGAGCGCCGCTGTGGACAGCTCTCCATGTTTTAGTGTTTAACCCATTTCTCCAGAGAGTGACAAAGTTATCCTGGAGAATGCTATGGAAAGCTCTTTTATTTATTGTATCAATACAGTTGTGTTATATAGAGAAAAAAGGAGAGGCAGGGGCAGAAACGGGCAAAGGGGATTGGCAGTGGTCAGCAACCTGCGAATGCCTGCTTTGCATAGATCAGCCCCAAGTGGATGTGACCTTAGGGTCGTATTGGATGGTGGCAAAGGATCTGTCACCTTAGACTCTATTGTCGAGGCACAGTGGGGGTGAGAACATGGGGTTCCCTGCCAGGGGTCTTGGAGGTCTAGGATCAAAGGAAGGAGTTTCTGCGAAGCGCCTTCCGTGTCTTTAGTATGCTCAGAGATAAGCAAACCTTAGACTTTATCGGGGTTTCAGCTGGCCTCTACTTCTTTTAACCCTATGACCTCTGTGTCCCTTTTAGCAGTACCTCACACCAACTCATGCAAAAAAGCATCCATTTGCCAAAACCTGCAATCAGTGATTTGGGATATATATATATATATATATTTCAGATTTGAGAATTTCAGGCCAGAGGAAAAAACAAGCATAGCCACAAGTTATGTTCAGAACAAGAAGAATAACAAAAATGCGAAACACAGATTTTATAATAAAATAAAACAAGACAGAAAAAGACTTCTTTTAGTTTTTCTATATGTCTAGTCTTATGTTGGCTATAGGTGATAGGTGGGGACATAGGTGGGCAGGTGGGCCCAGAGGGGTGCATGCTTATTCTATTGCTCCTTGTCCTCACTAACTTCTATTGCCTCAGGAATGGAGAGGGAGTTGTCAAACAGCAAGATGATGTTACTTTCATTGTTGGTGAACAGCTATTTCTCTTCTATAACGACAGTAGATCTGTGGAACATTCCCTTTGCACATGTATGTGCGCATGGTGTGCATGCGTATGTGTATCTGTGTTTGTAAGTGTGGATGCATGTGCTTAGAGGCCATGGGCCTATGTTGGAGGTTCTTGCTCAGTTACCTGATTATGGCCACCTTATTTTTTGAGACAGGATCTCTCACTGAACCTAGAGGTCACTGACTGGGCTAGACTAGCTAGTCAGTGAGCCTCAGTGATCCCTATCTTCTCTTCCCCTGTGGTGAAATTACAAGCACATGTCATCACACCTGGCTTTTGCATGGCTTGTGTGGTGAACACTTTACCAGCTGAGCCACCTGCTTAGTCCCGTATGGACTTTCTCACGCCTTTGCCCAGCATCTGCTTCTCTATTCCCTGCCTCCCAGTTTCCTGGCTCGTGTTCTGTCTTACATCTTTGGCCTTTCTAATATTTGAATTTTGCCTCCATGACTTTGGTGGTTCTGCCAGCCTAGCCAGGAACTTTACTCATGATTAGATACTGGAGATGGTATCCACATGAATCTCCCATCATCTCTCATTTTCATTCAAGAAGGAAAGATGAATATTGACACATAGTGAGCATCATCTAAGCAAGGCTTCTCACCCAGCTCTACAGGTGCTTTGGACTCAAAGGTCTGTGTTGAGGGCGGGTGGTGCATGGTCTGCCTTGTAAAGTATTTAACAGCCTCCATGGCCTCTACCTTCCTGATGTCAGTAACACCCTCAAGTGGTGACAACCCCAAGTGTCTCCAGGGGACGAATTTCTCTAATACTGCTTCAGTGGGAGGGCTTGGGGTTCTAGGCATCACTCCCATGCCGTACAAGGACCCAACTAGTTTTGTTCACTCAAAGATTAGATGATTGAAGTTTCCACACTATACCAGCTGGAATTAATTTAAAATTTCAGCCTGGGTCACCTGTCACATCAGGAGGAACACAGGTCATAGGGTTAGAGAAGGGACTTAGCAGGAGCATGAGGAGGACAATGGTTGGGGGAGCGAATAGGACCAAAACACTCTGTATACAAGTATGAAATTGTGAGAGAGAGATGGGGAAGGTGGGTAAGTCATTTAACACCGTATGAACTGAAGTCAGGTGAATTCCTCTTTTTCTCCCTGTACCAGGAAGACATTTATATTCTCCTTTTATTCAATAAACATGTTTTTTTTTCTTGAATTCTCTACATTTGGAAAGAAGATAATTCAACTCTCATATGTAGCTACTAAAACAACACACTTCTGCCATATCTTGAAGGTGAGCAAGGCTGGCCCAGTACAAAGGTCTTTCAGTGCTGGGACTTGCAGATGACTTGCCCAGCATGCTGCCAAGAAGCATGTCCAGCCCAAGGGAAGGGAGAGTAGAAGCTCATGGCCCATGAGTCTGTTTCTTCTTGACTAGGTTTTAAGCACATGCAGAAAATAGCCAGATATACCAAAACTGGTAACTTAAAAAAATGTTTTATAGAGTACACTTAGTAAGCAAGGAAATTTTCTAGCTCTGGAAAAATGTTTCTATTCAAGAACTTTCTAGAAAAAGAAATGTGGGACATTCCCTTTACACTTGACTGGCTGCTTTGTTTCCCTAACATGTGCTCACATGTCTTTTCCTAGACTCATTTCTGACACTGGAACCAAGACAGTCTTGGTCTTTGAAGGTGAAATCAGGGTTGCATGTTTTGTTTTTTTTGTTTTTGTTTGTATTTTGTTTTGTTTTTGGAGGTAGGGTCTCACTCTAGCCCAGGCTGACCTGGAATTCACTATGTAGTCTCAGGGTGGTCTTGAACTCATGGTGATCTTCCTGCCTCTGCCTCCCAAGTGCTGGGATTAAAGGTGTGCACCACCACTTCTGGCCTATGTTTTGTTTTTATTTGATTTTTAAAAATTTAATCAGAGGTATAGTCCTGAGAGTAGGCTGCAAATTTTAAATATCCAAAAATGAGCACAAAAAATAGGGAATGAGAATGGGAAGGAAAGAAGCAAGAAAAAAGAAAGCAGATGAGAGGAAAAAGAAAGAAGAAAAGATGGCAGAGTGGCAGAGTAATAAATGAAGAAGGAAGTGTGTATAGAGAGAAACAAAGACACATAGGTAGGACTTTCATTACGTGGATGTGAAGGCCAAATTCTCTTTAGTGCTCTGCCACTTGCTCTTCAAGCCCTACGTGGAGCTTGACATCAGGGTGAAGGGTTCCTGTGCTCCAGCTGGGAGCTTGGCCCGTGCAGAACTGCAGGCTCTATGTCAGAGCCACTGAGCAAGAATTCATTAAACCACTCCATTCTTCACGTTATCCCTGTTTGATGTTTGAGAAGCACTGCCTTCAAGATCCATCTCTAACAGGGACTCCGTGGACCTGAGCACCAGCCCTGTACATTCCCAGGCTCCACCCAGGATTTACTGAGTCACAACCCCCGAGGTATGGCCCAGCAATGCAGGTCTCCACAAGCTCTCCAGGGATTCTGCTTCATACTCAAGTGTGAGAATTACTGAAGAGTTTTAAGCAAAACCAAGTACAACACAACTAGATGGACTCACGTTAGTCATGTGTATGATGTCTTCACCCCCCGAGGGCCCATGGACAGTATTCAATATCTTTAGTACCTAAGTGACTTGGAGCTGTTCAACTCAGAGGATGTGTGCGTCTGCTCAGCTCTTGCTCAGACTGGTAGCAACCCTTCTGGCTGTTGGATTTGAGGGAGATCCAGGGTGCTCTGGAGGAGGGACTGGTTCAGCTTCAATGAGGTAGACAGGGGATAAAGCAAGAGAACCAGAGGCTATTAACCATTACATATTGTGTGTGTGTGTGTTGTTATGGATCACATCCAGGGTCTTGTACAGATTAAGCAAGTACTCTAGCACTAAGTTCCATCCCGGCTCATTATTAGTGTTGAAATCAGGCTGTACCCTGCTCTCATTTATTATTATTATTATTATTATTACGAATTTAGGAATTTACACTGGCGGGCCAAGCATAGATGAAACATTGGTCCTGAGCCCCTGTTACAAAGGGGTTTTATAGAAGGATACAGAGATGTGTATGTGACATCACACATGTAAATTAACAAATCAGGTAGAACACAAGAGAGCTCAAAGTTTAAAATGGGTTCCAGAGAAATGTAGATAAGCCTCTGTTCTCACCTCCTCCCCTACTTTCCTTCTTGATCAAAGCTTGTAGAATTTACAGCACAAATGGCAGAGTCAGTTAACAAAAGCAAGTTAAGTCAAGGGGTTGCATTTGGTTTACAATGGTTTCTGGAAGTACAGATAACCCCCATAGACCTAGACAAAGGAGTGACAGCAAGTAATCTCAGACCTCTGTTATCTCATCCTAAGCTTGTGTTCACAGACCTCAAACAGTTGCTGTCTCTGTCCCCATGTAATCTTCCAAATTTGAGTAACATTCCTTCAGTAGTATTTTTAACAATATCTTAATCTTCCATTACAAATCAATTTTAGGATCAGGTTTGAACTCTAGTAAGAGACACCTCCCACTCAAGGGGAAGGGGGTCTATGGAACTTGCCTTAAGGAAACTAAGGAAGACTATCACACCTCCAGAGTGGGTGGCCCTATCAGTGGGGGCAGGATGTAAGGAAGTTTGAGGGGAAGGAAATCTTTCTCTTCTTCCCCCTCTACCTGTTTGCTTGTGTGTGTGTGTGTGTGTGTGTGTGTGTGTGTGTGTGTGTGTGTGTGTGTGTGATGCTGGTGATGGGTTTTTCTCTCTCTGAATCTGTGAAAGCAGGCCAGCTTCTTTTTCCCCTATGGAACTTCCCCTGGATCTGTAGCTTCAATGAATCCATTCCTCCCATAAATTGTGCCTGATTTGGAGGTTCATCCCAGCAGCATGTGGCTGACAACAGTTTTGGTACCAGAGAGTGTGGTGGTATTGCTGAGATGAATCTGACCATGTGGATTTTGGTATTTTGGAACTTGTATGCTGAAGGAATGGACTTGGTACTTGCAAGTGAAAATGACTTCCAGAGTGGTAAGCCATGTTTTATGGACTATTCTGGTGAGAATTTGAAGATGCTAAGTATATAAAAAAATTTATTTGGAGCCTTAGCATATTAACTTTCTAAGGGGAAGGAGAGACTATAGAAAACTTTATTAGAATTGTGTTACTGGAATAAGGGCTGGATGCATTCTACTGCCCATGCCCAGAGAGCTTGATCAAGGTTGAATTTAAGTAATGGACTGATGTGCTTGGCTAGCAATATGGAACTGAGAATTTTAAGATTTAAAGTTGGAAAAAATTCAAAGCCAATTTAACTTACAGGCACAGAAACTGGCTTTAGGTTACTAAAGCTGCTATTGTCAACACATTAGCAATCTTAAAGAAGATAGCCCAACTACTTTACATTAAAACAATAGAAAGGATGCCTGAGTTGTTTCCACCCACCCAGGAAGGACTGAATGATAGAGTGTGAAAACTCTTTTGAAAGGAGATAGCTGAAAGGAAAGAACCTGTTCTTCAAGGTTATTTCATCTCTGAATTAATAACATGGCTGTGTCCTGCATATCTGGTATTGCTTTTGGAAGCCTGAAAAATGCATGCATGGAGTGGGTCATGAAGTGCACACAGTTCCAGGAGCTGCCACTGAGATGGATTACACAGAACAGGGTGTGAAGTCCCTGATGGGCCAGTGAAGCCTTTGGAAGTTGGACCATGGTTTGCAATGGAGACCCAAAGATGTTTGAGTATACCAGGACTGTGCAATGGAATGCCATGGAGCACTGAGCTAGTCTTCTCTTAACATGCTCAGATCTAGTGATGCTTCTGGGCATGTCTATGAATGTGTTTCTGGATGAGATCAGTATTTGAATCTGTGTACTCAATAGACTTGTTCTCTGTAGTGAGATGAAGTGTCATCCATCCACTGAGGTCATGACTGTCACAAGCGTGGAGGAGGGAAGAATTCTCCCCTATTCTTGTCTCATCACTTGAGCTGCATATTTCATCTTCCTTTCCTTTGGATGAATTTATATCATTAGATGTCTCAGTTCTCATCCTCAGACACAGATCAAATTGCATTAGTTTGCTTTATTGAGCCTAGAACTTGAAGCTGATAGATTGTGGGGCATCTCAGCCTCAATAATCTCATGAGCCAATTCTTCATAGTAAACACACACACACACACACACACACACACACACACATTGTTTCTCTATAGAGCCTTGACTAAACACCCCCCCATTAGCCCACCTGACTTCTGTTTAACCTATAGCCAAACTGACTGCCCCAGAATCTATAGTAAATTGCTATCTAATTTAAAATATATTGTTGTTGACATGACCTCTGGCTGCTCTAAACCTACACATGCTTGAGAGTTGCTTCTCTATCAAATGGGGCTATCTAACTGGTTTGTGAGGATCCAATGAGATTATCTATGGAGACAGCTGTGAAGCACTCCATCAGTGTGTGAGATTATTATGTTAATGCATTTAAATATTTTTATTTATTTATTTATTTATTTGTAAGGAGAGAGAGAGGGAGGGAGGGA
>PVHP010034849.1:0-18814 GCA_004024765.1 Zapus hudsonius
CCCCAGTGGGGTGGCCGTTCGGTGATGCAGCTGTACAAATCCTTCATGTTCCTGTGAGTAACCCCAGGAGACGCACTGGATTTGGATGGAGTCCTTCCTTTGGCATGTCACCACCCTCTCTATCTGAGGTGAGTAGGAATAAATACTCAAGAAAAAGTCGCACAATAGTTTGATAGAGTGTTCTGGAGAAGGATGGCTTTGGATCTGGGCGAAGGTCTGGGAAGGAGGAGGGGTGTGGGAAGGAGGAATTAGCCAAGTGTTTGTCCTTCCTTCCTTCCTTCCTTCCTTCCTTCCTTCCTTCCTTCCTTCCTTCCTTTCTTTCTTTCTTTCTTTCTTTCTTTCTTTCTTTCTTTCTTTCTTTCTTTCTTTCTTTCTTTCTTTCTTTCTTTCTTTCTTTCTTTCTGTGCATCTGGCTTTACATGGGTACTGGGGGATCAGACTCGGGTCCTCTGGTTTGCAGGCAAATGCCTTAAATGTTAAGTCTTCTCTCCAGCCCCCCCCCTTTTTTTTGAGGCAGGGTCTCACTTTAGCCCAGGCTGGAACTTACTCTGTAGTGCCAAGTTGGCTGGAATTTACAGCAATCTTCCTTCTTCTGCCTCCTGAGTGCTGGGATTAGACATGTGCCAGCACATCCAGCAAGTGTCCTTTTATTCACACTTACCGCAGTAAGAGTGGTCCTTAGGGGATGTTTAGGAACTTTCCTACTACCTCATCCTTTTCTCCCTCCTCTTTCTGCTGTCTCTTCCTTGGCTGTTTTCGGTCCTTCTGACCTCAGGGCCTTTGCACAGCGGTTCCTTTGTCTAGAATGTTCTCTCTTTTCTTCCCTAAGTTAGTTTCACTGCCCCAACTTCATATCTCACCTCAAATGTCATTTCCTCAGGAAAATTGTACTGACTCTTGGTCTCTTAGACCTGCCCTTTCCCTCCTACTTCAGCCTCCCCAGTGCTGTGATTAAAGGGTCTCTCTCTCTGTCTCTGTCTCTCTCTCTCTCTCTCTCTCTCTCTCTCTCTCTCTCTCTCTCTCTCTCTCTCTCTCTCTCTCAGGTTTCTCTTATTTATTACTGAACCATCTACTAGTGCAGTGCTTGGTAACCAAGAAAAAAGTCTCATTCCAAAACAAACAAACAAAAACAAAACACCCAACTGTTCAGCTAGTGGTGACCTTTACAGCTTGATGTGGGAAGACCGCAATTCCTTATAGACTCAGCCGGGTCCTCTTCAGTCTCTTCTTGGAGTTGTATCTGATTTTATTATCCTTTTTCACGCTGACCCTTTGGGGGGAAAGGACGAAGAATCGCTGATACTGCATGTTTTACGAAAAGACCAGGGGAGGGTATGAGTCGAGCGCACACACCACGATGCAGGAGAAAAGAAGACATCGGAGTTCTCCAGCGTCTTAATCTCCCCAAAATCCTCGGAGGGAGATGGGGAGACTTTCCTCTTCTTGCAGATACCGAGAATGAACTTGAGAGGGCTTAATCGACTTGCTCAAGGTTACTCCCCTTGTTCGAGCAGAGGCGGGAGGCGGGATTCACATCCAGAGTCTCTGACTCCACCGTGGCCAGGGCGTGGGGAGGTGAGGCCAGGCTGGGCTGGGGGCGCTCTGAAGCCAGCCGAGCTGAACTAGAAAGTGGGGAGCCTCTCTGGCCCAGCTCCCAGCGAGCGGGTGGTGCCGCGCCCGCCCCCGGGTCGCCGGTGCAGACTGGCGGTCGCCTCCGGCCCACGTGGTGCGCACGGCGGGCGCGTCCGAGGAGCCCGAGGCGGCTGTGGCCTCCCGGCGCTCGGGGCGCGGAGAGCAGACGGACCGACGGCGGGCGGGCGGTGGCGGCGCCGAGCAGAGCAAGGCGCGCGGCCCGGTGCGGCAGCCTGCGGCGTCGGGGCCGCGGCCCTCGCGCGGGGTCCCTGCGCCCAGGGCGCACGCCGGAGAGGGACGCGGCACGGTGCCGCCATGGAGCCGGTCCCCTCTGCCCGCGTCGGGCTGCAGCTCTCGCTCCTCGCCAACGCCTCGGATGCAGACCCCAGCGCCTTCCCCAGCGCCGGCGCCAATGCGTCGGGGCCGCCGGGCGCCCGGAGCGCCTCATCCCTCGCCCTGGCTATCGCCATCACCGCGCTCTACTCGGTCGTGTGCGCCGTGGGACTGCTGGGCAACGTGCTCGTCATGTTTGGCATCGTCCGGTGAGTCAGACAGCGGGGTTTGGGGCTTTCCCGGGGGTGAGGGCGATTTGGATCCTGAATCCCAAACCTGAACTCCCCTGGCACTTTCTACGCGGGTGCCTCCTGGCCCAGTGGGCAAGCCATTTATTTCCTTTGAGATGGGGACCGAGATGGTGTGTTTGCGCCCTTGCACCTGCCTGGCATTTGATTTTCTGTTGGCATCCCCTTGCTTCTGCATCAGGGCTGTGGGATACTTTGGCAACACTTTGTGTGTCTGCCACAAATCTGTGAGTGGGTGAGTGTGACAAGACCAGTATATGTTTGGTCCTCTGAAACCTCATAAGGAGTGGGTGGAGGTGTTCTACACTGTGCCATGGGCTTTTGGAGGAGACAGCTGAGTGTGGGCACTAGGCAGGCAGTGGGGACAGAATCTTGTGTGTCTGTGCCATGTTGTGGGGACACGTCCCAGGTGGCATTTGTTAATCATCTTTTAGGGTTGCTGTATTGGTGTATGCTTGTTCCAAGGGGTCATTTTGTAATTCTGCATGAGCGTGTGTTGGTGGTGTTTCTTGTGGGATTTCTGAAACCCAAGGGAAAGGAGTCATTCAGGGTGGTTTGGGGCATTTGTCTGTGTTCTGTGTGTTCACCAGTAGAGCCCATGGTTCCAATGAGCTAGCCAGTCGGTTCCTGCTCCCTTTCCCAGTGGCCATATGGTTGGGAAATCTAGGTATGATTCATAGCAGGCTCTTCTCACCAGTGCCCCCTCCCATTTTCTCTTTCCTTTCTCCAAGTCTTTTTGATATAGGAATGGAGTTTGTGCTTTCATTTTGACATTGGTGGACAGCACTGAGGTCATCTCAGAGTATGTAATGTCATCAGGTTGCCCTAGTTGTGTCCTCCTGACATGACCCTACCAGCTCAGATGTGGGCAAAGAGGATTGAGAAGGAGTCCCATCTTTCCACAAGAAAGATGCTGTTAGCCTGGCATGGTGGCCAGATACCTGTAATCTCAGCTCTTGGAAGGTGGATGCAGAATGATGGTGCCTTGGAGGCAAGCCTGGGCTACATAGGGAATTCCAGGCCATGCTGGGTTACAGAGTAAGACCCTGTCTAAAAATAAAATAAAAAGTCAGCCCTGTTATTTTCACTGGTTGGAAAAGTGGTTTACTGAGAACACAGCCCTGATCTCTGGGCTACGGTCCCCAGGTCAGATCAGGGACTCAGGTTGAAGATGTGAGCTTTGGTTGCAATGCAGTCACTGAGTTCCAGGCTCTATTCCTCCCACCTACCTATTTCCTAATTAAGCGTAGAGAATCATTCCCCTTGATTGGGAAGTGTGAATTCTAGAGTGTGGGGTCCCTGCAGGATAGTGTGGTGTGTTGGAGCACTGGATGACTGTGCATAGGTGTCAGGGTTTTGGGCACTGATATCTCAAAGGCAATCTGCTTCTCCAGAAGGAGTAGAGGGCATTGGAGTTCCCTGTGCTTTCAGGGACTTAACACTGGCCACAGGAGGAAAATCCCCAAGCACAGGGAGGACTGATCTTGGCATGTATGTTTTGGGGTTTTCTGTTTATTTTTTTGTTTTTGTTTTTCGAGGTAGAGTCTTGCTCTAGTCCTGGCTGACCTGGAATTTACTATGTAGTCTTGGGCTGGCCTAGAACTCAGGGTGATCCTCCCACCTCTGCCTCCACACCTGGCTTGCTTGTGTTTTTGTCAGCAATCTCTTTGCTCTGTAGGCTTTAAGACACGCTGACCTGAGCATTGATTCTTTTATTTTTCAATAAGCAGAATCTTTATACATTTCATGAGTTGATACCACTATTTCCCTGCTCCCTGTCCCTATTCCTCTGAGGGCCCTCCTCAGTGGGATTGTTGGAATGCTCCATGGGATGGAGGGCTGTGAGTTGAGCGAGCACAGACAGTTAATGGGGGTGGGCTGAGCATTAATTCTTACACTTGTATCTATGGGTTCGTGTGTCACAGCATGCATGCAGAATTGAGGACAACCTTGGGGTGCTGGTCCTCACCATCTACCTGGTTTGAGACAAGGCCTCTCTTACTGCTTTGCTGCTGTGAATGTCAGGCAAGATCCCCCTTGAGTTTTGGGTTTCTCCTGACTCCATCTCCCATTGCAGCAAATGCATTGGGATTACAGATTTGTGTCCAGAATCTGGGAATCCGAATCCATTAGGCAGTCTGGGAGACACGGGAATGTTTACAAAGGAAATTCAGGGGAAAGATAGCAGTGTCATGTGGTGTAGTGAGCAGAGTTGGGGCTCTGGAGTCATCAGATGTTATCAGGCAGCAAGCACTTTTAACCACTGAGCATTAATTCTCACTCAGCCACTAACTGGTTCTGTAACTTGGGCAAATCCCTTTGGAACCTCATGTTCTTCATCTGTGGAGTGGAGTAATAATAGAAGCTTCTTCCGTAGGGTTTTTGTGAATGTTAGTGAGAGACCATATGTAATGTAGCTGGCCCAGTGCCTGAACCTGATAAATGGAAACTGTCTATACAACAAGGAGAGATTTTGTAGATCCTTCAGAATCCAGGCAGACCAGAGAGTGTGAGGGAGGCATAGGCCAGAGAGTGGCTAGATTTGGAGCATTCCAGACTCTCTAGGAGCTCCAGTCTGGGAAAGGCTGAGTGTCTGTGTGTTCCCATTTCAGCCATCTCCCCAGGGCTGCCAGGCTCACAGTACTGCTTCCACCATTGAGCCTCCTGCTTATCCTGAGATCCATCTGCTAGGTGCATTCCCAGCCAAGCTTTCTGAAATCCAGTTGTCAGATGTGTACAGAGGGCACAGCTTGTCCCGAAGGTCCCCATGTGGCTGAGACATTTCCCTGGCTGGCCATCTTTAAGATCATCCCAGGATCTAATGATCCAATCCTCACCTCCAACCTGGTAAAAAAAAAAAGGCATTTGATGTGGGACATGGTGGCACATACCTTTAATCCCAGCACTTGGGAGGCAGAGGTAGGAGAATCACTGTGAGTTCAAAGCCAGCCTGGCACTACAGAGTGAGTTCCAGGTCAGTCTGGGCTAAGGTGAGACCCTACCTGGAAAAAAACAAACAAGCAAAAAAATGCATTTGGATCACCACCATCTTCTCCCCTCATCTTACAGATAAAGGGAGGGATCAGTGGCTCAGAGAGGCCAGGTGACTTGTTCCCAGGTAGGTACCACAGCCAGTACCATGTCCATAGCTCAATCCCTGGGATGGTGACCCAGGTCCAGAGGTGTTTGAGAAGCTGCCTGGCAGAATCCCTGTCCCTCCTTTTGTTTTATGACCCTCAGAGTGTGGTAGACATCCGAGGACTGTGATCCTGTGTGCATTCAGCTCCATGCATTTTTGGCTACTGTCCTTGGTCAATGATGGCAGCTGAAGCTGCCTGGGGCTCATCTTCTTCTGGGAAAGTTCCAAGAGCAGAGTGGGAAAAGAGATGGAGCCCAGGATGGGGAAATGCTCCCGTTCCCCTAAAAGCCTCTTCAAGCTCTGGTGTGCAAGTCCCTGGCACCTCACGTAGGCTTGGCACAACCAATAAATGAATGGTTGGGTTAGTTGAATGATTGATTGAATGAATTCTCTGTCAGTCCTGAGCTTAGGCAGTCTGGGAGGCAGGGGAATGCTTGCAAAGGAAGATTTAGGGGAAGGATAGCAGGGTCGTGTGGTGTAGTGAGCAGGACTGGGGCTCTGGAGCCAGACGATAGTTCAAGGGCTACTGTCTCACTGCATATGTGGGCTAGCCTTCATCTCCATGAAGTTCATTTCCCCTCTCTAAAGTGGAAATAACAATGCAGCCAGGCTTGGTGAAGCTTAAATGAGATAAATAGTGATATCTGAGTCCCTTTGAGAACTAGGAGGGGCTCTATTCTAGGAAGCTCTATAAGCCCCGTGCTAGATGTTAAGATACTGAGGTTAGGAAAAGGGAAAGTAGTGTCAGCCTATTCTCAAAAGGGTGAGATGTACTAAGGTGTAGCTGTACTAAGTGCTTGGAGCCTGTGACAGTCGGGATGGGGTCTTACCTGGGGGAAGACATGGAGAACTGAACGATGAGCAGGGGCAGCTGAGCGCAGAGCCCTGACAGGGAAGAATGACTTGGGAGAAGGGCCTGGGGAAAGACTGAAGCAGGAACCACAAATGCCAGATCACCAAGCACTTTTGTTTCCTCTGCCCGCCTGCCCGCCAGCCCTTGCCCTTCTCCCCAGACCACCTGAGGAGGTCATTCATCTCAGCCTCTGGGAATTTCACTCTTAGCAGAGAGCCTGCAGTTTCTGGAATGAGGCTTCCATGAATCCTGAGCAGGATCTCTCAGAAACAGGTGAAGCATCATTCTCTGTTCTCCATAATGGACTTGGGGATACCCTGGGTCCTCAGAGCTGATTCAGGATCCTCTCTTGGGCAGAGCCAGTGTTATCAACTGGGCTGAGATGGGGTGGAGGTGACCTCTTCTTCCCTCTACAGGGCCAGACCTTCCTGGCTGCCTGCCCCAGAACCCAGGCAAGAGAATGGAGCTGGTATCTTTCTTTGGCCTCTTGCCTATTCTCTTCTTTTTCTCTTCCTTTTCTTTCTTCAAGGTAGGGTCTAGCCCAGACTGACCTGGAACTCACTCTTGTAGTCACAGGCTGACCTTGAAGTCACAGTAATCCTCCTACCTCTGCCTTCCAGGTGCTGGGATTAAAGGTGTGTGCCACCACACCCGGTTCCTCTTGTCTGTTTTGCTGCCCTTTCCACCCCTTGCTTTCCAGATTGAGGTTTCAGCAGGTTGGCACCACACCTTTTTTCCACCTCTCCCAGTGCCCCTGCCTCTTTCCAGCCCCAGCCTTCCTCCCTCCCTCCATATTAAAAGCTTTAGGCTGTGTGCTTTTCCTGCCCCTCTGTCTTCCCTTAGATATGTGTCTCTTCTGGTTTTTCTCTCTGTCAGAATCTGGCTCTGCCTCCTACTGAGTTCTTCAGCAAGCTGGCTAGCTTCTTTGCATCTGTCTCAAAGTAGCTTCATCTGTAAAAGGAATCCACCTCTTAGCCTTGCCTAATAGTGCCAGTTGAGAAGCTGAAGCAGAAGGATTGAAAACTCAAGTCCTGAGTGATTTCAAGGCCAGCCTAGGCAACTTTAGCAAGACCCTGTCTCAAAGTAAACAAAGAACAGAAAAAAGGGCTTGGGATATAGTTCAATGGTAGAGCACTTGCCTAGCCTGTACAAGGTTCCTTCTCCAGTACTACATCAATCAATCATTCCACGATGTAAGTACCTGGATTTAGCAATGTTGGTAAAACATCATCTTTTCTCCCCCATTGAAGAGTAGCAACAGGCAGCATGGGCTGGGGTGGGGTCACAGTAGATGAATGAGAGGTCTTGGTTGTCTCCTCTGTCTGCTGCCCAAGATGCCAGGGGCTGCTGGGAAAGGTGTTTCCAGCACTAAGTCCCTGTCTTGTTTTGGGAGGCTCAGCACATGCCACTTGCCTTCTTGCCCAGGTTGGGGTTCAGACCCAGGACTGTCTCCCTAGGACAGCCAGGAGAGATTACAGAAGCTGATGCAGTGCAGAGGTAAAGGTTATGGCTCTGGGTCTGGTAGCCCCTGGTTTCAATCCCAGCTCAACCATGTCCTAGCAGTGTGGCTTTGGCTAAACAGTTTAACTTCCTTGAGCCTCATTTCCTCATTCAGAAAGGTGGGGTGATCGAAATAGGATTAGGAAGATTAAGTGGAGTCATGCATGTAACCATAGCACTACACCTGAGCACAGCAGATGCTCCATGGGTTCAGGTGCTGGGATTAACCTGTACACCTGCAGCTGCAGTGGGAGGTCTGCTCACCTACATTTTCTACCTTGGGCCCTGTACCATGTCCTCCATAGACTGTGCATTTAGTCAGTCCACAGGCGTTGCCAGGCCTGTTGGGTCTCAGCTCCTGAGGTTCACACTGTCAACATAACCATCATACAGCCTCTACCGCCTCACAGCTATGTCCCAGGAACTCCTGGTTAGTTACAAGAACAAGCGTTGCTTATTGTGCTGTAGGATCCAGGATAGGCACCTGAGCCACCTGGAGAAGCCTGGGCTGAGTGGTGAAGGAGGAGCTGCAGTTAGCTATGTGGAGAGGCTCAGCAGATAATGGAGAGCTGCAGAGGGCATGGAGGTTTATCAGGGCTGAGGCAGCCGTGAAGGTAGAGAGGCTAGGGGACAAGAGCAGGAATGGCCTTGAAAGAAGTGTCCTCCCCATGACTGACAAAAGCACCTGCTGTGTACTGAAATTCCTTGGAGCTTGGGAGTCTGTGATGAAGCTGCTCACCTAATCCCTGCCTTCCAGAATTCCAAAGAAGTCCACATGTTGGAGGAGTTCCATGGACCAGCACCAAGACATGGGAGAGAGTTGTTTTGTTAGGGAAGGGGAGTGAGGACTTGAGAAGTGGCCTGGTGACAAGGGCTGTGACTGGAACTGTGTTAGCGATGGACAGAAGCTATGCTGAGGCTCCAGCTGCCAGTTTGGATGTGGGCTTGAAGTCTGGGCAGATTTTTGGCCCAAAGAGAAGGCCAGTCATGCTGGGAAGTGCAGGAACTTTGGGTCATAAGCAAGGGCAGAGGATTTGGGAGCAATCAAGAAGGATGGGTCTGGTGTGAAGAAGGACTAGCTGGGCCAAGACTCCATATGGGAGAAAAGGATGCTGATTCTGGGTAATAGAAGTAGCCTTGTGACCCTGATCAGGTCACTGAAACCCCAGCTCCCAGCTTCCTGTCTTTGTGACACTCAGGACTGCTGGACTTAGCGAGGCAGAAGTTGGTCTGAGGATTTCGAATAAGGCCAAGCAGAGTGTGAGCAGCAAGCCAGATCTCCTGGCTTTGCCCAGAATCTGCCACTTCCTTGGTCTCAGGATCACTCCCTAGGGAGTGTGTGTGACTCACAGACACATTGGGGTGATGGGAGGAGTCGCTGAGGACACCAAGGAGTTGCTTTTACTGTGTGCTAGAGCTCCTTCAAACCGCAGCACAGTCCTGCAGTGGGGATTTCTGTCCACATTCATAGGCCCAGAGGAAGCAAGTGTCTTTTACTGCAAGAGGGGTGCAGTGAGCTGTACCAACATTCAGGAGGCTGAGATTAGGAGGATCACTGTGGGTTCCAAGCCAGCTTGGGCTGGAGAGATGGAGCATAAAGGCGCTTGCTTACAAAGCCTGGGTTCAGTTTCCCAGCACCCATGTAAAGCCAGATGCAGTAGTGGTACATGAGTCTGGTGTTTGCAGTGACAAGAGACCCTGGCACACCCATACACACATGTATGCAAATAAAAAAATATTTTTATTAATTTGTTTTCTTGTTTGTTTGTTTTTTGTTTTTTTGAGGTAGGGTCTCGCTCTAGTCCAGGCTGACCTGGAATTCACTATATAGTCTCAGGTTGGCTTTGAACTCACGGCAATCCTCCTACCTCTGCCTCCCAAGTGCTGGGATTAAAGGCATGCGTCACCACACCCAGCTATTAATTTGTTTTTTAAGGTAGGGTCTCATTCTAGCTCAGGCTGATCTGGAATTCACTATGTAGTCTCAGGCTAGTTTTGAACTCCGGCGATCCTTCTACCTCTGCCTCCCAAGTGCTGGGATTAAAGGCATGTGCCACTACTCCCAGCTATTTTTATTTGAGAGAGAGAGAGAGAGAGAGAGAGAGAGAGAGAGAGAGAGAGAGAGAGAGAGAGAATATGGGCACATCATAACCTCTTGCAACTTCAAACAAACTCCAGATGCACATGACACTTTGTACATCTGGCTTCATGTGGGTCCTGGGGAGTCAGACCCCAGGCTGTTAGTCTTTGCCAACAAGTGCCTTTAACTGTTTGAACCATCTCTTCAGCTGAATGTTTTTAAAAGAGGGGTACAGTGGAGACTTAGACCCGCGTCTGGTTTTGTTTTGTCATGAGACAAGGTCTCATGTAGCCCCGATTGGCCTTGACTTTCTATGTAGTGGAAGATGACCTTGAACTCCTCCTGTTCTTCTGCCTCTGTGTCCCACATGCTGGGATTATAGGCTTGTGTCATGTCCTGCTTAAATTCAGGTCTTTCTGAGCCCAAACCCAACCCATATACTCTGCCTCAGTTGGCCACAACTACACGGAGGATGGAGATGTCTAGACAGAGAAGTGGGCAATCAGGCCAGGGAAAAGGGCAGATTTCTGTGTGTGATCACAGCAGTTGAGAGTCTGGGTATTGGAGCCAGACTGCCCTAGGCTCACACCCAGCTGTGACATTTTCTAAGAAAGTGAGCTTGAACAATGCATGTATCACCTTTCTGAGCCCCATTTTTTTTCCTCTTTGGAAAGGGAGAGATGATAGAACCTCACAGAGTGATTACAAGGTTCTGAGGTGTGACCTGAAGGGCTTCAGCAGAGCCCCAGGCATTTAGTAGCATCCCATAGCATTTTCTGTAATTATGGCTGTGTAGGGGAGAAGTGACACTTGCTTTTCATTGATTTATTAAGCTGCAGAGGAGCTAGAATTATTGGGCGGATGCTACAGGGAAACTTTATCAGCCTAATATTAGAAAAATTTCTTTTTCAATAAAGATAACTAGGTAGTTTTTTCAGAACATATGGAAAAGGTTAAGCAGAGGCAGATATTACCCATAATCCTACTGCAGTGGAAAGCTTTGTCATTTGCCTGCATTTCTCTCTCACTTTTCTGTGACACACACACACACACACACACACACACACACACACACACGTTTTTATCAAATCAGGATCACATAGTGAAATTATAATCAGAGTATATGTATTTTGTAAGATATTTAAAAATTTTTTTTCATTTATTTGTAAGGGGAGACAGAGGGAGGGAGGGAGAGAGAGAGAGAGGAAAGAGAGAGAGAGAGAGAGAAAATATGGGTACCACAGAACAAACTCCAGACAGTATAGTTTTGTGCATCTGGCTTTATTGTGGTATTGGGGAATCAAACTTGGGCCATCAAGCTTTGCAAGTAAGTGTCTTTAAACATTGATCCATCTCTCCAGCCCCAGAGGCCTTTTTTTTTTGGTCTGTTTGTTTCTGTGATGAGTATGTAGTCCACACTGCTGTATCACACATTCTTTAAGCCATAATTTTTTTTAGTTATGTGTGGTGGCTTGTGCCTTTAATCCCAGCACTCAAGAAGCTAAGGCAGGAGAATTGCTATAAATTCTAGGTCAGCATGGGCTGCATGGTGTATTGTTTAAGCCAGACTGAGCTACAGAGCGAGAGCTCATCTTAAAAAACAAACAAACAAACAAAAAGGCTGGGGAGATGGCTCAGTGAATAAAGCTGCCCACATAAGTGCTACAGAGGCAGAGACAGGAGATCCCTGGGGAAAGCCAGCTAGCTGGACTAGCCAAATTGGTAAGCCTTTGGTTCAGATGGAAGACCCAACCTCAGTAAGAAGGTGGAGAATAAGAAGATACCCAGCATTAACCTGTGGCCTCCACATGCACCCATACACATCTGTGACCCACACAAATACATACCACACACACACATGCAAAACAAAACAAATACTCCAGTACTCCAGACCCCCTCCAAAAAAAAAAAAACAAAACACTTTTTTTTTTCAAGGTAGGGTCTCACCGTCACCAGACTGACCTGGAATTCACTATGTAGTCTCAGGATGGCCTTGAACTCACAGTGATCCTCCTACCTCTGCCTCCAGAATGCTGGGATTAAAGGCTTGTGCCACCATGACCCCAGCAATAAACATCATTTTTTTTTTGCTTTTTTTTTATTGTCCATAATGTGTTACATTATTTAGTGGGCAAACAATGAGTTGTTATCCCCAATTCCCCGATGCCCCCCCATCCCCAATCAGCTGGATATCCTCCTCCATAGGTCGTCTGGATCAGTCTTTGTGACAGGGGACCATGGATAGCCTAATATTCAGCCAGGTTCTCCTGGACCTAGTATGTTGGTACTGAGGGGTGCCATGCCTCTGGATAGTCTCCCCCACCACGGCTCTCACAATCTTTCCACCCCCTCTTCCACTCAGTTCCCTGAGTCATGGTGGATGAGTATTAAGGCTGCTTTAATGTTGTGAGCTTAGGGGTCTTTGTGTTGAATATTGTAGGTTTCTGTCTCACTGGTTTATCCTGTGTTGATTAAACGGCTGTGGCTGTGGGTCCCTTGTTCCTCCTGTCACTCTCTACGGGATTCCATATTCACGATATGACTGTGGTGGCTCATCTCTTGCCAGGATCTCAGCTATCGGCCTATAGTCGGTTGGTAGGGTTAGATGGGCCACAGCTCTCTCGCTGCATCCTGAAAAATACAAACACATTCTCCATCGGAGAGTGAGATCAGTGTAGGTTAACAAATATACACAATTCTGGATTACCTAGATTCTATTTTTATTAGTCTCCCTGTCAATTGCTCCCATAGTGCATCTTTTCTTGGAGCCCAAGAGTATGGGATCCGGTGCCAATCGCCCTGAATCCCCAGTTCCAGACAAGGGCTCCACCTCACTAAGTGGAAAATTTGGCCGAATTTAAAAGCTGTTGATTGTCTCCCCCAGGCCCAGGCTCTTCCATTGCACAAGTGCTCCTTTCTTGGTTCGCTGTTCTCTCCCAGTAGGAGATGTGGTCAGCCTACTCATGGCCGCAGACTGTGTTTCATGTCAGTGGTCTCTTGTTTACTCCAGCTGTTGTTGATCAGTTTCCCCTGGCAGCTTGTGCAGTACCTTCCAGCACTGCACTAACTGCCTTCTGGGGGCTGGATACCATTCTAGACCTCGAAGGGTCTCTCGATGCTGATCTATGGCATTCTGTGGTTTCTTCAGCAACAGGGTTTTGCCTCAGGCCTGGGGAGGGCACTCAAGAGCTTTGTCATTTTTTTTTTAAATAATGGGTGTGACAGGGCCTCCAGCCACTACAAAGGAACTCCAGATTCATGGGCCACCTTGTGCATCTGGCTTTACGTGGGTACTGGGGAATTGAACTTGCGTCCTTGGGCTTTGCAGGCAAGCACCTTAACTGCTGAGCTATCTCTCCAGCCCCAATAAACATTATTTTTGATGACATATCATATGAATGTATTCTTTTGGGAGACTTCCATTATTTTCAATATCTAAAGACTGATGCTGTGAATACTTTTGAACACATATGGCCATATACACCTCACATTATTTCCCTAAGGAATTTTCCCACAGTCAAGGCTTCTAAGACAGTTTAAACTGCTGTGTAATGGAGGGAGCGTCCTTCACTGAAGGTATGTGAGCAGATGCTGGTGAACCACTGGGTGGGGGGTTGGCAGTGGGGATTCAGTTGGAGAAAAGATAAGACAATCACAACTCCAGGCCCCTCTCTCCACAGCTGAGACTGGAGGGAGAGTCTCAGATACTGTGCTTTCAGATCTCAGCCCTCCTCCCCCTCCACACCTCCTACCAGATGTCTGGACTTTGAAAGGCAAGGGCAAGGCATGATTTCATTAGCCTCAGAATCCTGGGACCACAAAATCAAATTGGCTACCCAGAATACCCTAACATGCACAGGAAGAGGGTTAATCGCAGGGTGGAACTGAAAGCCTGGCTTAAATTAGCAATTTACCATCGAGCATGTCGTAGCGGGCCTCATTACCAGTTGTAGGGGGGTAGGGTGGGATGGGGTGTCTGGCTGTGTTCTACTGATTTACAGCTCCAGTGCAGCTGTAGAAATCAGTGGCTTTGTCTCTGGCCCGGAAGGGTATGTGCAAAGAGAATCTTGTCCTCTCTAGCTTTCCTAGTGTGTCTTAAGTGGAAAGAACTTCAACTTCAAAGTCCTGTGAGGCCAAAAGAAGCCCCGTTCAAAGAACCCCACACGGAGAAGGGTGCGGTTCCCTTCTCTGAAGAAGTGAGCTTTGAAGCAAAGAGAATGATTTATCCGTCTGCATTTGATTGAACATTTATTTTGTGCCAAGTACTCTGTGTGTATTTTTCTGTTTGTCTTCACAGACTTGATAGGAGGTGAGTGTTGTTGCCCTCATTTTCTAGACAAGGAAACTGGATGCTCAGAGAATGCTAGAACATGCCCTCAGTCCCAGATCAGACTGCAATCAGAAGAGAGTTGTGAGCCCAGAGGCCAATGTAACCATTGCCCTGGCTTCTGCCACCCTTGTGGTCAAGTTAGGCTCTTCTCATTCACAAATGGGGAAACTGAGCCAGAAGGGGTTCTGTGTCTTTTTTTGAGTTATTGACTGAGGCAGGCTGGGGACTCACTGTTCTTAACCACTTGCCCCTCTTCATGTATCTCTGCACGCCTGTGTGATCTGAGCTCAGGAAGAGACTAGTGGTTGGAAATAGAACCTGGGGCTGGAGAGATGGCTCAGCAGTTAAAGGCACCTGCCTGCATAGCCTACGAATCCTGGTTCAACTCCCCAGCACCTATGTAAAGCCAGATGTACAAAGTGGCAAATGCATCTGGAGTACGTTTGCAGTGGCTACAGGCCCTGGGGAGCTCATTTCTCTCTCTCTCTCTCTCTCTCTCTCTCTCTCTCTCTCTCTCTGTCCCCCTCTCCTTGCAAATAAATAAATAATTTAAAAGACATTTAAAACTAACCTCTTGGGGGAGAGGGGAATTGGGGATAACAACTCATTGTTTGCCCACTAAATAATGTAACTCATTATGAACAATAAAAAAACTAACCTCTTAAAAAAAAAGAATTTAAAAAAAAAAGAAAAAGAAAAAAGTGGTCCTTTATTTTTATTTTAGTATTATTTATTACTCGCGTGTGTGTGTGTGTGTGTGTGTGTGTGTGTGTGTGTGTGTGTGTATGCACAGGGGCCTCCTGCTGCTGTAAACAGACACCAGATACCTGTACCACTTTTTGCATCTGGTTTACATGGTGGCTTTGGAATTTAATCCAAGCAGGCATGCTTTGCAAGCAAGCGCCTTTAACCACTGAGTCATCTTTCCAGCCCCTATTTTATTTTATTCACTTCATTTTATTTTTGAGACAGAGTCTCATTTAGCTCATGCTGGCCTCCATCTTGCTATTTAAATAAGGATAACCTTGAACTTCTGATCCTGTCTCTACCTCACAAGGGTGTGCACCACTATGCCCAGTGTGTGTGGTGCTGGGGGTCAAACCCAGAGCTGTGTGAATATTAGGCATGTGCTTACCAACTGAGCTATATCCCAAGCCCAAGAACCCAAGAAATAAATTTTTTTTTTCAAGGTAGGGTCTCACTCTAGCCCAGACTGACCTAGAATTCACTACGTAGTCTCTGGATGGCCTTGAACTCATGATGATTTTCCTACTTATACCTAAACGTTCTGAGATTAAAGGCATGTACCACCATGCCCAGCAGGAAGTTCTTTTTATAAAAAAAATTTTTGTTTACTTAAGAGAGAGAGAATAGGCATGCCAGGGCCTCCTACCATTGCAAACAAGTTCCAGATGCATGCACCACCTGTGCATCTTGCTTTACATGGGTCCTGGAGAATTGAACCCAGGCCAGGCCATTTGGCTTTGCAAGCAAGTGCTTTAACTGCTGAGCCATCTCTCCAGCCCAGTAAGTTCTTTTTTTAAAAAGATATTTATTTGTAAGGGGTGGGGGAGAGAGAATGAGAATGGTCAAGCCAGGGCCTCTTGCTACTCCAAATGAAATCCATTTTGTGCATCTGGCTTTATGTGGGTATTGTGGAATTGAACCCAGGCAGTCAGACTTTGTAAGCAAATGCCTTTAACCACTGATCCATCTCTCCAGCCCAGTTCTTCTTCTTTCTCTTCTTCATCCTCCTCCTTCTTCCTCCTCTTCCTTCCTCCTCCTTCCTCCTCCTCCTTCCTCCTCCTCACTCTTCCTCCTCCTTCCTCTTCCTCCTTCCTTCTCCTTCTCCTTCTTCCTCTTCTTCCTCCTTCTTCTTCCTCCTCCCCTCCTCTTCTTCCTCCCCCCTTCTCCTCCTCCTTGTCCCCCTTTCCAGGTAGGGTCTTGCTCTAGTCCAGGGTGACCTGGAATTCTAGGGTGGCCTTGAACTCACAGCGATCCTCCTACCTCTGCCTCCCAAGTGATGGAATTAAAGGCTTGTGTCACCATTCCTGGCTCCAGTTCTTTTTTAAAGAATATTTTTATTTTTTTTATTTGTGGAGAGAGAGGAGAGAGAGGGGATGAGCATGCCAGAGCCTCTTGCCTCTGTAAACATACTGCAAATACATGTGCCGCTTTGTTCATCTGGCTTTGCACGGGTACTGGAGGACTGAACCCAGGCTGGCAAGCTTTGTAAGCAAGCACCTTTAGCCACCGAGCCATCTCACCAGCCCAGAAGAAGGCTCTTGCACAGGGCAGTCCAGACTAAGGGCCACTGACATCTCCTTAGAGCTCACAAAACTCCACCTTCCCTGGGGCTGGGCCAGCAGCTTGAGAGGCAGCCCTATCCTTTCAAGGCAGATAGATGGGTTCAACCCAGGTCTTAGGGCTCAGCAAACCGAGTCTATGTGTCTCATCTGAGATGGGAATGGTAGGAAAACATCCTCCTTCACAAGGCTTTGCAACCTCCCGCCAGAAACTTCTAAGTGTCAGACACACTTCCAGGTACTGAGGAGCACTAGTGACACCAGTCTAGTGAGGAACAGAGGAACAATCGATGAGTCTATAGAAGGCCATCGAGGTAGGAAGTGGCCCTGGGGAGATAGGTGGCAGGGCTGCGGATGGATGTGTGTGGGGAAGAGACAGGGCTTGCTGCTGGAGGAAGTGTTTGGGGCAGAGGGACGAACAAGCACAAAAGTAAGGGAGATGGGGCTGGAGAGATGGCTCAGCAGTTAAGGCACTTGCCTTCAGTGTCTAAGGCCCTGGGTTCAATTCCCCAGTACCCACATAAGCCAGACCCACAAGGTGGTGGCCCTGGAGCGCTCTCTCTCTCTCTCTCTCTCTCTCTCTCTCTCTCTCTATCTATCTATCTATCTCTGCTTGAAAATGAATTAAAAAAAACTTAATTTAAAAGTAAGGGAGATGATGCCTGCATGACCTTAGTGCAGGGCCTGGCCCTCTGCGGTACAATGTCTGGGGGCCGGCTGCCAGTTTGTGGGTCCCAGGGATTAAGCCAAGGTTGAAGCTGTCCAGGCCAGATGCCACTGCAGGACCCATGGAGCGCATCTGCTTTCCTTGGTTACAAATGCTTATCCTCTCAGAGTGTCAGAAGTGCCCCACATCTGGTGATTTTCCATTTTTCTCTAGGGGAGTAAGTGGAGCTGTCCTGTCCTCGACCTCCCCAGGCCTTGTCACCCCAGATCACTCAGGGCTCCCCAACAAAGCTTTGTATGTTGACTTTGCTCAAGCTGAAACTAAATCAGAATAGCTGTGCGAAATCCAGGGCGACCCAGTGGCAAACTCTGTGTATTATCTCATCTATGTTCCCCAACTCTGAGATAGTGGTACTACATTTCTGTCCATAAAAACTGGCATCAGAGATAACTCACTGTCCCTGGGTTACGGATGGGAAGGGGCAGAGTCCTCGTTGACTCTTAAGAGCCCTGGTGTGCAGTGTCCATGAAGCAGCATCCATGTAGAAGGCTGAACGATTCCTTCTGGTTCTCACTGGGTAAAAATGGCTTTTCTAGGGCTGGAGAGATGGCTCAGTGGTTTAGGCACTTGCCTGCAAAACCTAACAACCTGGGTTCAATCCCCCAGTACCCAGGTAAAGCTAGATACACAAAGTGGCACATGCATCTGGAGTTTGTCTAGAGGCCCTGGCATGCCCATTCCCTCCCTCCCCCCTCCTTCCCTCCATCCCTCCTTTTCTCTCCTTTCTCTCTCTCTCTCTCTCTCTCTCTCTCTCTCTCTCTCTCTCTGTTTGCAAATAAATAAAAATTGAAAAAAGAAAAATGGCTTATCTATATAGCCTGGGTCTGGAAGGTCTCTGGAATGATGACTCCAACACCAGTATGAGTGGAGAAGAAAAGACTTATTCTAGAACCCTGGGTCCATAGCCGAGACAGCTCTCAAAGGACTGTGACCCCAAGGCCAGTTTGTAGTCTCATTATACACTGTAGTATGCAGGCCTTGCCAGAAGCAGACGTGGCAGTTAGCAGCTTCCGAGGCAGGGGTTCACAAGGGGGCGCTGAGCATTGGGAAGAAACAATTTCAAAAACCTTTTCAAGGGCTGGAGAGATGGCTCAGCGGTTAAGGCACTTGCCTCCAGTGCCTCAGACCCCGGGTTCAATTCCCCAGGACCCACATAAGCCAGACCCACAAGGTGGTGGCCCTGGTGCATTCTCTCTCTCTCTCTCTCCTTGAAAATGAGTAAAATATTAAAAAAAAAAAACCCTTTTCAAACTGCTGAATACTTGGCTGTTGTGTAGCACCATTGTTATCATCTACTTTGGTTTCCTCCTCCTAACCATGCTGGGGTTGAGCTGTCGTTTCCCCCACACACACACTGTTCTGGGACTTTTCAGTTCATGGAGCTAAGAGAGGAGACTAGATATACTTTCCTATTTAACAATGATTCTATTTTGCCTCAGTTTAGTTCCCAAGCAGTCTGTATTTACTATAAATCAATATTTAACATTTAGTCTTTCCTCGTCTTTTACCTACATAATCCCTTATGTCTTTATTTTTTTTCGGGCATCCTACGTTGAATCCCTCAGGCTTCTGCCATGCATAGACTAGTCGGCTTCAGGAGTAACTCAAGCAGGGCCGTAGTGTCCTCTATAGTTTGACTTTAAGGGAATCCTTTAGGTTCCTGGTG
>PVHP010034850.1:0-18719 GCA_004024765.1 Zapus hudsonius
AACTCCAGATACATGTGCTCTCCTGTGCATCTGGCTTTGCATGGGCCCTGGGGAATCCAACGCAGGTCCTTAGGCTTTGCAGGCAAGCGCCTGAACTGCTGAGCCATCTCTCAAGCCCTAAAATTTTTTTTTATTAAGTAGCTTTGTGTGGTTACATCATGTGTTGGTACCATCACTTCCTGGCTTCTGGCCCATTCCACTGAGGGCCCTCCATACTGAGGTGGTTGTAGGTTACAAGCTAGGAGAGGAATTGTAGAGGGCCGGACATGCCTCTGGACATTCCCTCCTACTTTTGCCCCCCCCTTCTGAAAAATTCCCTGAGCCTTGGTTGGGTGTGTTTTAAGTCTATTTTAGTGCTGAGCACTTTGATTTTTTAAAAGTATTTTATTTATTTTGGAGAGGGAGGGAGGGAGGATGTACAAGGCCTCCAGACACATGCACCACCTTGTACATCTGGCTTTATGTGGGTACTGGGGAATTGAACCCTGGTCCTCCTGTTTTGCAGGCAACAGCCTTAACCACTAAGCTCTGATGGTTTTTGAGTGTCCTCTGTCTGTCTCCATCACCCTGGCCGGGTTGTCCCCTGCTGGGGAATCAGCTCTCACTTCTAAAGTCTTGTTGGTAGATTTCCTATCTTCTGAAAAAGAAAACCAGATTCTCCAGCACTGAGGTCTGGAGAGGTTGAAGAGGAGCAGCGTTGTTCATTGAGGGAGCTTGGACCCGAGACTAGTGGAAGTCCCTATCTTGGTAGGAGCCAAGTCTTTTGGGCTTTGTTTCTTTTGTAAGGCCCTACAAAGCGAGGGCTTTCTTGAAGTTAGAATGTAAACATTAAAGGGACGCTAGGGAGTGGCTTAAGTGTTTTTTAAATTGACAGACTTGCTGTCAATAACTAGATTCATTGTATGAGCAAGTCTTGAGATGGTACCCCCATTTCCCTCTGGGGCCCTCCTCAGGGGGCTTGCTGGCTTAAATGTTTTAAATGGATGGATACAAGTTGCAATCTTTGCCATCGGGCATTCAAGTCATGAAAGGCTGTGTGAACTTGGATCCTTCATCTCAGCTTGTTGGCTGTCTGGTGGTCTGCTGATAGCCTTGCAGGCCTCTGCTCCCCCAGCCCAGAACCCACCCGCAGTGCCCTCGGCAAGCCCCTGGGTGTGGCTCTTACCTTCTTTTTCTTTTTCCAGGTAGGGTTTTGCTCTCTCTAAAAAAACTTTCTATCGACAACTTTCATACATACAGGCAATATAGCACCATCATAATCCTTTCCCACCAACTTCCTTTTCCCTCTGACTTTGGCCACAGGGTCTCATGTGGCCCAGGCTAGCCTCAAACTCAATCCTGCCTCTACATCTTAAGTACTGGGACTATGGGCACATGCACTGTCACACTTGGCAGCTGGAATTCACTAAGAAGTCTCAGGCTGGCCTCAATTCCTCCTGAGGCATGCTGGGATTAAACTCTGCCCCACCACACCTGGCTCAGACTATGTGAGTTTTCATTAAGAGTGAGGAGATGTCTAGGTCTATGAGCAAGGACTCAAATTTTTTTATTTTTTAAAAATATTTTTTATTCATTTTCAAGCAGAGTGATAGAGCGCGCACGCACCAGGGCCATATCTTGTCTGGCTTATGGGGGTACTGGGGAAGTGAACCCTGGGCTTTAGGCACTGGAAGCAGGTGCCTTAACCGCTGAGCCATCTCTCCAGCCCAGGAGTCAGATATTGACAATCCTCTAGAATTTGAATCCAACAGATCTCATCTTGTATGTATGTATGTACAACAGATCCAAAAATTTCGTGTGGTGACTTCAATAATTTGGAGGGGGAAAACTTGGTTTAATTGTTTTTTTCAAGATAGTGCTCTAGCCCAGGCTGACCTGGAATTCACTAAGTAGTCTCTGGGAGACCTCTGTCCTCTGAGCGCTGGGATTAAAGGTGTGTGCCACCACGCCCGACACACCTGGCTTGTTTTATTTTTAAACTCATTTAATCATCATGGAAGTGTGAGAAGCCAGCCGAGAAGCAGGTGTGGTCTTCATGGTACCTGAAAGCCTCATCACCTGGCTGCATTCTGTTTCTTTCCTTACCTGCGAATGTGAGAGCTTCTACTTGGACAGACTTGGATCCAGACAGCTATCTCCGGAGTCCATTCATTGGCCAGCAAGTCCAGTGTGAAGGTGGAGATGTGGGTGGGAGGCTGGCTGTGGGGGTTTTACATTATCTGACTATCAGTGTAAGTGGAAGATCTCATCTGGTTTATGATCCCTTGTGGGTGGGGACAGTGCTGATGTGGTCTGGGGCGTGGACAGGTCTCAGCCTCTGCTAGGCTGGGGCCAGGGCACAGAGGGCTTTGGAATGAAATCCTGAAATCACCATTCTTCACTGATTGTTGGTTTACTCTTGCTGGGATACATGAGAGGGTAGGAACGCCATGGATTTGCTATTCAAACTGTGTTTGTAGAATGTCATTTGTCCTATGGTATAGGAAACTAGTATGTTGTGTTAATGTTATCATGAAACTCACCGCAAGGTCCCTCGAGGCCAACAGGCCAAGAACCACCAGGTATTATTTTCCATAATTGTATGTGAAGATACCTTAGTATATATAACCTGCAGAATACAACCTTCGGTGTTTATTTTTTGTTTTTATTTTTAACGTAGCAGCTCCCTCTAGCCCAGGCTAGCCCAGAACTCAGTGATTCTCCTACCCCTGCCTCCTGAGTCCTTGGATTAAAGGCATGTACCACCACACCGGCTTCTTCTTGGGTTTTTGTTGTTTGTTTTTTTGTTTTTGTTTTTTGAGGTAGGGTCTCACTCTAGCCCAGGCTGACCTGGAATTCACTCTGTAGTCTCAGGGTGGCCTTGAACTCATGGTGATCCTCCTACCTCTGCCTCCCGAGTGCTGGGATTAAAGGCGTGCGCCACCACGCCCGGCTTCTTGGGTTTTGAGATAGGGTATTGCTATGTAGCCTTAGAGTCTTCACCGGTCAACACCCCCAGCTCACTGGTTTTTTTCAGGTAGAAGTCGGTCTAGAACTTGATTGCTATCTCATCAGAACCAGAGTGATCAGGAAAGGCCTTACCTCAAGTCAGAATCGACCACATAAACCAAATCTACACAGCACGTGGGGTTTGGGAACAGGTTGGCAAGACAAAGAGAGATGTTGTTACTGTGCGTTCAGGTAATTGCCATGAGTCAAAGCAAGATCACTTGAGGAATCGGTGAGCTACAGGCCTGGATAGACATTGAGACCCAACAAAATGTTTTGGAAATGGACAAGGTTCTTGTCCAAGAATTTGTCCTTCCAAACATGTATCTTACGAATTACAAGGACAGTGAGGATTATTGCTGCTTTTAGTGGTGAACCGGATCTGCTGTCACGGAGGCAAGGCAGGTGTGGTGGTGTGGTGGTCAAGGAGGCATGTTCAGTAAATGATCAGGCTGCGTTGTAGGCGCGGATGAGTAAGAGCTGTGTTTGCATTTACAAAGGACTTGCAAGGGTTGGATCAAGTAGTGAGGGTTGCTTCTAGGTTTCTTGATATTATTTTTCTTCTTTTCTGTGAACCTTGGGGAGAAATAAAAGGTGTTGAACAATCCTATGCAAAATGAACTGCTTTGAGTTACCAGGCGATGCTTGGTGAGCTCTTCTGCCGAAGGGACCATCGTACATACTGATCTACAAATAAATGTCAGGGCTGTGTGGTTACTCATTTGGGCTCATTTGGTCCTGCCCACGATGTCTGGTTTTAATTATGTGACGTGGCATCATTGGTAGGTAAGGGGATCAATTCCAGTCATCGGAGGGGGAGGAAAAGGAAGGAAGGGAGGGGAAAGAGTGATGTTTTATTTTTGCTATTTTCTATCTAAAGTGACCTCAGGATTGAAACAGACACCTTGTTTTGTTTTTTTTAGGCCTAACACCAGAACACCCTAGAAGGTTTAACTAAAAGAATGCTCATGTTTGACCCAGTCCCTGTCAAGCAAGAGGCCATGGACCCCATCTCAGTGGTAAGTTTCCCAAGACTGAGTTCCTCTCCATACTTAAAGTGATAGCTTTGTGGTGTGTCGTAGTATTTCCTAGATATTCATCCCCAGAAATAAACGAGACACCTAGGTGGGCTCTGAGCACCACACCCGCAAATCAGATCAGCTTAGGACATAGGTCATGGATGGGCAGATTGATCAGGACAGAAGGGTCACACACAGATACTCCTGGACCATCTTGATTATGAAAAATACATTAAGAATAAAGTGATTTGCTTAAAACCCACTGACAGAAGCCATATGGAGGCCTTGGGTCTATGAGGGTGACAGAGGAGAAGCCAGTTAGAAAGAACTTGGCAGGAAGGACTTGGAACAGGGTGGGAATTTTCAATACCTCAGTGCTAACTAGCCCCTCTTGTGAGCCAGGCCACCAGGGGACTAGTCACCCAGGTGTGCCCAGGTGTTTGTCATTCCAACACTCACTGGTGCCATGGAGATGTGACTTGGGTGACAGAGGTCTTGGAAGCAGGAGCGGCTTAGACTTGAGGGGATCTGGTAACAAGGCGGTGCTCCCGGAAAAGGGGGACGGGAAGGGGCCTGGCCTGGGTTATGTGTCTGAAGGTTGGGAATGACGCGCTGGCAGAATTAGACGGGAGTCACTGCCAAATGCAGGGGTCACACCAAGGCCGTAGAACTGAGGTTGCTGTGGAGGTGTGCCATTGTCTGTGAGGAAATAACATGTACATTCCAGCATGATCTGCTGGATAACATGGCTATCACATGTAAGAAGATGATGGGGCAATGACAGGTTTAGGTTATTCGAGGTAGGGTCTCGCTCTAGTCCAGGCTGACCTGGAATTCACTATGGAGTCTCAGGGTGGCCTCAGATTCATGGGGATCCTTCTACCTCTGCCTCCTGAGTGCTGGGATTAAAAGCATGCACTACCACACTTGGCAATGTTTTGCTTTTTTTTTTTTAATTTTTATTTTATTTATCTATGAGAGAATGGGAAAATAGGCATGTCAGAGCCTCTTGCCACTGCACAAAAATACACCACTTCGTGCATTTGGCTTTACCTGGAGGACTGAACCCCAGACTGGAAGGTTTGCAAGCAAGTGTCTTTATGTCGACCTCTGGCTTGCACATATGTATACCTGACACACACACCCTTGCCCCCCATACACATACACACACTTTTTATCTGCTATTTCTTTTTTTTGGTTTTTCGAGGTAGGGGTCTCGCTCTAGCCCAGGCTGACCTGGAATTCACTCTGTAGTCTCAGGGTGGCCTTGAACTCATGGTGATCCTCTTACCTCTGCCTCCCGAGTGCTGGGATTAAAGGCATGCGCCACCACGCCCAGCTTACACACACTTTTTAAAAAAAGCAATGAAATTTCCTTCCAGTATTCATGCTATGCTGTCCTTCAGCAATTCCTCTCCCCAATATTGTCTGATCATCTTGGAGGAAGATTGAGATAATTAATACCCCACTAATTATGGCCCTGAAATGTGTCTAGGTTTTTAGTACTGGAGGACATAATTTATAAATGGCGGGAACCATCAATGCTGCATTTTACTGTTTGGTGAACTTCCAGTGTTTTAATCAAGCCTGATAATAAGGCTCAGGAGCCCAGTTTTCAGCCTAAAACGAAGAGCCACATTATGGAGTTGGTGTGAAATAATTTACTGCAGAGAAAACACTTAAGCAAAGCTAGGAACTAAAATGATTGGAAGGAACTGTTGAATTTACAATGTTGTAACTTGACATGTGACATTAAAATATTTTTATTTCTGCAATTAATGGTCCTTTTTCTTTCACATTTAATTTCAACAAATTGCATTCCTTCCAATGAAGTCGCTCTCCCCCCCCCCTCAGGTGATGAAATATTTGAGAAGTAGGGGCTGTAATTTTGGGGTTTTATAGGTAGGGCCTCACTCCAACCCAGGCTGACCTAGAACTCACTCTGGTCCAGGCTTTCCTCAAACTCACAGCCACCCTTCTAGCTCAACTTCCCTCCCAGAGCTGGGATTACATGCATGTACCACTAGGCATGGCTTGTAGGACTTTTGTTGTTGTTGTTGTTTGGTTTTTTGAGGTAGGGTCTCCCTTTAGCCCTGTTTGATCTGGAATTCACTATGTAGTCTCAGGTTGGCCTCAAACTCATGGCCTCCCATGTGCTGGGACTAAAGGCATGTGCCACCACGCCCGGCTTCTTTTTTTTCCTAAGTGACACATAAAAGTGTTTTAGGAGAAGAGTTGTTTCCCCCCACCCTCCATACCCTCTGCCATCTTCATAGCTTAGAAAAAGGGAGGAAATGCCATTTCTCCCAGGAAAATGTAAGTGCTTGGATGCCCCCATTAAAAACTACAAAGAAGGGCCAGAGAGATGGCTCAATGGTTAGGGCACTTGCCTGCAAAGCCTAATGACCCAGGTTCAGTTCCTCAGTACTCACATGCATGTGAGGTTCATGTGTAGTGGCGGGCAGCCCCGGCGCGCTCATTCTCTCTTCTCTCTTTCTCTGCTTTCAAATACATAATTCATAAGGAAGAGGGCTGTCTTTGCTGTCTGCTCAGTGTTGGCAGAATCACTTGCCTTGTTTGTCCAGCCTCTCCCAGTGACCGACTGCCTCTCTGGGTTTGGGATCCTCCACGCCCATGTGGACTGTCTTTAGAAGCCTGGAATGGTCTGCACCCGAGGGGTACGGAGCTGTGCCACTGGAGAACCAGAATGGTGCCAGCTGATGGCAGTACCTTGTATGCGCCACCCCAGTAATTAAGATAAACCTGCCTTAGAGAAGGTTCTGGAATTTGACAGTGAGCAAATTTGGGGAGGTGGGGACCCACATTTCTTTACCCTTTAGTGATGCAGGTGAATTGGGAATTGTTAGTTATGTACCCAGGAGTTGGGTGTATATCCAAGGCCTGGGGCCTTAAACACATCCTCCTTAGGGGGCAGGGGCTTGATGTGAGAGAGCTGTCAGTGAACTTCACAGTGTGCGTTCAGCTTCCTTCGGTTGCCCTTGCATTTTCTCATGGCTTGAGAAATCTGAGAAGATTATTTAAACTTACAAATCCCCCAGCTTCTAAACTCACACTGCAGATGAAAAGCCCACCAGCCACAGCAAGGGAAGGAAGTATGTCTTCCTTTCGCTTCCGAACTTAGCTGCCAACGACTGTCGGCCTTCGGCCTTCAAATCTAGGTCATAGGGAAGCCCGAGAGCAGAGCTGTGAGAGGGAGGAAAGAGCTGCGCTTGCTCAACAGAAACACTATGCCTTCCACTTCCTAAGTGAAGGAGACCTAAACTTCTCCCTGGATTTAATTATGTCCTGAGACGCCTCTGTGCAAAATCTATAATATTTCTAATAAGCCTGGTACTTCTTTGAATAATATGGATTTTAGCATGTAAGTATGTTTCACGTTAATGCTGCTCTGTTTCTGGACCTCTGGCTTTGTGTAATGTTTACGTAGACTGCCAAGGAGTAGAAGCGGACATAGTAGTGTATTCCCCTCGTATCTCAGCATTTGATTGGCTGGAAGATTGCTGCAAGTTTGAAGATAGCCTGGTCTACATAGCAACTTCCAGGCCAACCAGGGCTAAAAAAAGAAAAGTAGAAACCATCTTTATTGGTTCCTCCTTAGGTAGTTCAAAGTTGGTGCTAAAAATTCATGTATCTTGTGTTTCCTGATTTTCTTGGCTCTGTGTCCTTCCTTCTAAGCAGTGGTAATGGCTAGAATGCTTTCCAAGTTTTCAACATTATTCTCCATCTCTGGCTTTTAGAGCCTAGTTTTTTCAAAGGGTGGTCTATTGGGCTCCTCCCCAGTGTGGGGCTTACAGGCACCACCACAGCTGGCCTTTATAGAATGTTAACATAAGTATTGTGAAGTTTGGGGTTTTTAATTTGTGTATGTGAGGGTGTATGGCAGGACAGGGCCTCTTGCTGTTGCCAACAAGCACCAGGCACTTGTGCCACTTTGGGTCTGGCTTCTGTAGATGCTGAGGAATTGAACCCTGGCCTGAAAATGCCTTTAACTGATGAACCATCCTCTCAGCCCCAGGAAATTCCTTTGAAATGAGAACTTTATGTCTCTACCTTTAATCTAATTTTTATTTTGTATGTGAGTGTGTGTGTGTATGTGTGTGAGAGAGAGAAAGAGAGGGAGAGATAGATAGATAGATAGAGAGAGAGAGGGGGGGGTATTACACATGTGATGCCCTCGGCGCTTGCCTGTGGTTGGTACCCAGTCAGGTGCCCCCTTTGCCATTCTACCCACTCCTACTTAGGCCGGAACCAGCCTCTTACTGATCCTGTATTTCCCCCACCAGCCCAGTGATTCTCCATTCTTTGCTCCCGTACTGTTGGGTTACAGACATGTGTGGTCGCACCCAGCTGTTCATGTGGGTCCTGGGGATTGAACTCACGCCATCTCTGGCTTTCTCTGGCCCCTGTGCTTGCACAGGAAGTGCTCTTAACCGCCAAGCCATCTCTTCAGCCCTACGTTTTCTTCAAGTAGGCACCTAGCTATTTTAAAGCAATTCACATTCCTGGTGTGCCCTCTGTCAGCTTTGAGAGTTCCCTCTAGAGTGCTGTACCACAAAAACCACTGTTCAAGAGGTCATGGGGTGGATAATGACCTGGAGAAAGGGAAGGAGGAAGGGAGGACAGAAGAAAATAGCACAAGATGCCAGGGGCAAGAGGATCTGAGAACCAGATAAAAAGACAGGTGACAAAGTACTTCCTGGTCCCTTAGTCTTGGGTACTTCTGGTTCAGTAGGCCAACGGGAGAGAGCAGGCATCTGGGCTTTAATTTTTTTTTAAACAGAGTCTCATGTAGCCCAGGCTGGCCTCATGAAGCTAAGAATGGTCTTGAACTGGTCCTCATTCTTCTACCTGGAATACTGGTGTGCCTCCACTCTTTATGTGGTGCTGGGGTCAACCCCAAGGGCTTTGTGCATAGTAGACACACACTCTACCATTGATCCTTGTTCCTGGCCAGGTGGAGGAGGGTCACCTCTGTGGGTGTGATTCCAAGAGAATCCTAGGCAGCCACCGCTGCCCCCTCAAAATTCTAACTGCCAGTGATGGCCACTGGTGGAGCCAGGGAAGTTCAGAAAGAAATATTAGCGTATGGAGGGTGTTCAGGGTCCCCCCCTTTATAGGCTGACCTGGAATGCAGTCTGGAACTCACAGTGATCCTCCCACCTCTGCCCCCCAAGTGCTGGCATGCACCACCACGCCCGGCTGCGTGCTTAGTTTTATAAGGCTGCAGTGGTGGGTGGGTTTTCCTTATTAGATCATGCGCTGTCATTGCCTCTACAAACATAACAGTTTGGGGCCAAGACTAATTGCCCTAAGGAGAGGGGCCTAAGCTAGGGTGATGACAGGCTGGGTGACTTGAGGGTTCCTGGGCTTTGGAATTCCCTGTGGGAGATAGCAGCCACCATCGTGAGGGACTGCAAGCCTAGGCATGGGGTCGAGGATTCTCCCCACCCACCTTGGTTTCCTGTCCTCCCTTCTCTCTCAGACTCCAACCTAGGGCCTTGCACACACGGTGGAAGGGTATTGCTGTGCGCAGGCTCAGAGAGGTCACACCCAGCCCATCACTGGCAGTGTCCTTTGGAGGTTAAAGACACCAAGCCAGAGGCCTTTCCTGCCAATCACAAAATGCCATTAGACCAGCAGCAAGTGTTGAGACTTCCTGGGTGGTCCTTGGTCATCTCTAATGCCGACTTAGAATGATGAAAACGATGGGTCCTTGGAGGTGACACTGCCAGGCGTTAACCTTCACGTTGGAAAGGAACTCTTAGATCTTTCATGTGACCTGGTGACCACATGGACCTTAGCTATAATTGCAAGACCAGCTCTCTAGCCTTTTGTACCAAATACATCTATTGATCTAAACTGCTTATAAAAAGTTCATGTGGTCAGGGGAGATGGTTAAAGACCCTTGCTTACAAAGCTTGATGGCCTGGGTTCAGTTCCCCATGCCCAGGTAAAGCCAGATGCTCAAAGATCTGGAGTTCATTTGCAGTGGCTGGAGATCTCTCCATGGCACATCCATTCTCTCTCTTCCCCCCACTCTTCCTCTCTATCTGTGTGGAGAGAGAGAGAGAGAGAGAGAGAGAGAGAGAGAGAGAGAGACGAGAGACGAGAGACGAGAGATGAGAGCCTGGGCATGGTGACAGTCACCTTTAATCCTAGCACTCAGGAGGCAGAGGTAGGAGGATGGTTTCGAGGCCAGCCTGGGTTAAAGTGACACCCTACCTGGGTGGGGAGTAAGCTCATGTGATTTGAAACGCCCTGTCTATTTCTGTCTGTTTCTTCGTCACCCACTCTCTCATCTGTCCCTGTTTGTCCTTCCTTTCCCAATAGTCCTATCCATCGAATTACATGGAGTCCTTGAAGCCCAACAAGTTCGGAGTCATCTACTCGGCCCCGCTGCCTGAGAAGTTCTTCCAGGCCCCGGAAGGCCTGACGCATGGCATCCAGATGGAGCCCGTGGACCTCACGGTGAACAAGCGAGGCTCCCCGCCGCCCTCGGCGGGCAGCTCTCCCTCGTCGCTCAAGTTCCCGTCCTCGCACCGGAGGGCATCGCCTGGGCTCGGCATGCCTTCCTCCAGCCCCCCCATGAAGAAGTACTCCCCCCCTTCTCCGGGCGTGCAGCCCTTCGGGGTGCCCCTGTCCATGCCGCCTGTGATGGCGGCCGCCCTCTCCCGACATGGGATCCGGAGCCCGGGCATCCTGCCTGTCATCCAGCCCGTCGTGGTGCAGCCTGTGCCCTTCATGTACACCAGCCACCTCCAGCAGCCGCTCATGGTCTCCTTGTCCGAGGACATGGACGGCACCAACAGTAGCGTGCAAGGTGAGTTCTGAGCCTGGGCTCCTGGGCAACCCCACTAGCCTAGGGGGGTGGCCATGGGTTCAAGGTCACCCTGAGGCTACATGGTGAATTCCACGTCAGCCTGCCATGGGGAGGGGAGTACTCCAATTGAGGCACTTCCTTCCTTTTTTGTTTTTGCTTTGAAACTGGTATTAGAAGAACTCCCCAGAGTGAGGTTATTGTCACTGTCAACTCTGGGACAGTAAGAATCCTGACTGTATGGTTCAGTTTACTGAGCACCGTGATTCTGGCTACCAAAGGCACTTAATGACCTTTTGTCGTTAGTGGCCCTTATAAGCCACTGGTTTACCAGTTGGTCATAAGCAGAGCCAAGGGTTTGAAAAGGGTGGGTAAACTTTACAAGAGAGAATCATGTTGAAGCCCCCGTGTTTGCCTCTCGCTGGCAAGACACAGTCAAGAGAAATGAGGAGCCCTCACAGTGGGCTCCTGCTGTAATCAAGGCAACCTAGAAAAGCATCAATTGATACATTGTGTATAGAGTGACTTTTCTGTTTTTATTTTTTAGTACCTGTAATTGAATCCTATGAGAAGCCCATATTACAGAAAAAAATTAAAATAGAACCTGGGATTGAACCACAGAGGACAGATTATTATCCTGAAGAAATGTCACCCCCTTTAATGAACTCAGTGTCCCCCCCGCAAGCATTGTTGCAAGAGTAAGTATATTTAGGTGTGCCCAGTGTTTGCCTAATAGCGTGCATCTGGGGAGCTGGAATGCAGCAGAAACCAGGAGCATCTAGAGTGTGTGGCAGCCATGGGTGCCGCTGGTCGAGAGAATCGTCAGAACAAGTGACACTCTGGCACAAGGACAACCGCTTGACCACAGTGACTGACCACACCTTCAGTGAACGGGTCACCTCCCCCGTTTGGCACCCAACACAAATCATGTTTGGGTTTTTTACACATAGGTATTTTCTCACATATAGATTAGATTTGGGTTTTAGATGTCTCACAGCACCTTGTGGATCCTGATGGCACCCAGAATCGCACACCCCCTCCCCCCATTGTCACTTGAAATGCAGTGCTGGCACCAGAAGGCTTCCAGGCACTCCCGAGGAACACTGCCCCAAGGCTTCTACAAACCTGTAGAAGTGTGTCCTGTCTCCACGGCAGCTGAGTACACGCCTCTTTGTCCTGTGGAACCCTACAGGCTCTTAGCAGGATATGAGAAGGTGGCCTTTGTGTCCCAAGGCTGGGGACTGTGGGCTAGGCTTCTTGCTGGTTTCCATGGTTGAGTGTAATTATCACCATGTTGGCTCATGCTGTGGCCCTTCCACATGGGATTCATGGTCAGCTTCTAGAACAGAGCCCCTCCCACGACACCTCTTCTCCAACATGACTAAGGTTTTCTTTGCCCACATTTCCACTTTACGATCTCCACCCCCCCACACACACACACAACTCTGCAGGAGAATGAATTCTGGGTCTCGAATAATAGCCATTTGCCAGTGACTTCAAGTACATCCTAGTATCTCGAGTTGTGCTTTATTACTTTTCACAGGGGCAGAGCGGTTCTCACCGCCACCCTAAGAGACATTTCTAAGTTAGATTTTTGTGTTTTGTACAGGCAAGGTCTTATGGGGAGCCCTGGCTGACCTCAGAGTGGTCATCCTCCTGGGAGCTGGGGTCAGCAGCATGCACCACCCTCTTCAGAGGCTGTGGGAGTCAAGAGCAGATGGAGAAGTGATAAGTCAAGACTTAGATAATGGTCTCACAGGCACACTGTCACCCAAGGGGACTGGTTTGAGCTGCATCCCCGACTGCTCTTGTCATCCTGTCCACGGCAGACTGTTCACAGGCCCAATGACAGGAGAAATGGTGACTAAGCAGAATGCACACATCCTGTATACGCTGTATTCACAGAATTAACCTGATGAGGGAGGCGCGCAGCCAGCATGAAGTGCACTGCCCAATGGTTAAGATGACCCCGTGACCATTAAGCAAAGGCAAGTGCCACACAGAGAGGACTCTGCTGACCAAAAAGGTGGCAGAGCAGAACCTGGGCTGAAATAAAATGTCCAGCAGGAGCACCGGAAGTCCTCCCCTTCCGGAAGTGCTGCTTTAAAGAAACTTCTTTTTTTCAGCCAGGCGTGGTTCAAGGCCAACCTTGAGCTACTTGGGACCCAGTCTCAGGACGAGAGAGAACTTTCTCTTGTTTGAAGTCATACTCCTTTGGTGCTTCAAATTTTAATGAGTAATGTGCTTAGTTTAATGCTGACCTAAGAATGTATTTCGCTCCTCAAAAAAAAAAATTCTTCAGATTAGCCACAACCAGAACATGTACTCTCTTAAGTGACGCTCTCACAGATGGGATGAAGTCATGTCTTGGAGTGGGCCCAGGAGCGGCCCACACAGGGACCAGCTAGCCAGGAGAGCATCTCTTGAGATATCCAGAGTTTAGTCCCATTGCAGTGAGGGCTTGCCTTAGCAACCTTTCCTTCCCTCCCAGAGATAAACTAGACACTCGTAAACCTGATCCTAGAGTTAGGGTTTTAAGGTCCTTTTGAAAGGCCCAAAGATATATCGGTGTCATTTATGTTATGTCTACATGTATGAAGCTATATTTAGAGCAGAAAGCTCCAGGATTAGATTTCTCTTTCAGGGTGTGTATGGTGAAACCTAATAAGAACCAGTTTAGCTGAAAACAGTGAGCAGGTATCTGATCTGTAGTAGCTGTTCTAACCTGGTTATAGTGATGTCACACATTATCTAAAATGAGTGAGAAGTGGCCTGGCAGTGCAGTCAGGAGGCTGAAGTAGGAGGATCACTGAGTTCGTGGCCAGCCTAGACTACAGAGTGAGTCCCAGGTCAGCCTGGGCTGGAGCGAGACTACGACAAAAACAACAGTGTGAGATCCCAGAACCCAGTGTTTTTACCTTTCAATCCCTGGAGTGGCAGGAAATCCGGTGCTTCTGCACCTTGAAGTGTTAATAGCCGGAGCATCTGTTTTGTTTTGTGTACATTGCCTTTTTTAAAGTTATTATTTCTATTTATTTACTTGCAATGAGATAGAAGAGAGACAGAGAAAATGGCCCAGGGCCAACTCCAGATGCATGGGCCACTTTGTGCATCTGGCTTTATGTGGGTACTGGGACATCAGACCCAGGTAGTTAGGCATTGCAGGCAGGCGCCTTAACCGCTGATCATCTCTCCAGCCCTGTGTGCATTACCTTTTGCCTCTCACGACAACCTTCTTGTGTAACAGTATTCAGTGCCAACTTCATTTCACAGAAAGGAAACTGAGGCACAGAGCACACATGTCACCTGAACACACTGGAGAAGGCAATCAATGACCACTCTGAGATGGTTAGATTCACAGCCCAGAAAAGGCGGTTCTTTGAGTCACCCGGACATAAAATAGTCTGTGATACTGGGTCTTCACCCTTCATTTCCTCCCAAAGTTAAAATAAGTTTCTTACAACTGAAAATTTGTAAGTGTTATTATTACAATTTTATACATGTGTGTATATGATAGAAGCCAGTCTCCCTCCAGCGTTCCCCCTCTCCCCTCCTTCATACTTTTCTGTACCTTTGTCTGTTCACCTTGCTCCCAAGCATTAGGGCAGATAGGCAAGTGATAACGACAGAAGGAAGACCACCCAAGCCCACATTTCATTCTTTCCCCGGTTGCTTTGTGACGCGCTTGAGAGGAATACACCTTTACTCTTCAGAGCTCAAATTTCATTTCTTTATTGGGGGCTCAGAAACTTGAGTGCTTACTTTTTACCTTTATATATCTTTTCTCCACCTATCTACCTATTCATCTATTGTTTGGAATACTCTAGGACCCAGAGGCTGTGGACATTTGTAGTATGTCAAGTAGTTAACATCAGGGAAATAAATGGGCAGACTAGAACTGTTCAGTGTCTTGCCAGGAAAATTTTGAGCAAACTTGGCACACTTGCCAGCTTGCCCTATCTGTTTTTCTCTACCTTCTTCCTTTCTGGGAAGGAGACAGGAAGTTCATAGTAATGCTTAGCAGGATTTAACTTCAGATCCACCCCAGGAATGAGTGAAGTCAACAAGGTGGAGGCCATCACATATCCCCAGTGTGATGCATTCTGTCCCTCCTCACCTCACCCCTACCCCCTGGAGCTCTTCTTGACACAGGAACCATAGTGGCACTGTGAAGGCCTGTACTTGAGAGGTTCTGTCATTTGAAGAGCCATCACTTGAAAATTAAATGAAGTGGCAATCATTTAACAATACAAATAAACGTAGATGCCCTACAATGTGATTGCCGAAGGAGGAATTTGAATATAACCATTTTTCCCTTACAAATGAGTCAGTCAGCATAACCTATGGATTCTTTTTAAAAAGGGCAGCGTCACGAGATTGTGCCAACAGGCAGCTTTTGTGTGGGAAAGCCTCTCCCAGCACACGGCACCTCCCTCTAGCGGAACACTTAACCTTCTTGCTGTCGTTACTTATCTTCATGTCTGTCTCCCCCTAGAGTGTGAGCTCCTCGAGGGCAGGAACCCTGTTTTTATTCATCTTTGTGCCCCGGTGCCAAGCACGGTGCCTGGCTCATGGTAGGTGCTCGCTACATGTTTGTTGAATGAATATAGCAATGCTTCTTGGGTTGATCAGCTCATTTCTTTTTGTTTTGTTTATTTGGTTGGGGTTTCTGTTTTTTCGTTTTTTGTTTTTCTCAATGTTGTTGATGCATTTAGTTGACAGATCAGAAGCAAGCACCGTCACTCAATGTTTGGCATTTAACCTTGACTTTCCTAGGAACCACCCATCAGTCATAGTACAGCCCGGGAAGAGACCTTTACCTGTGGAGTCCCCAGATACCCAAAGGAAGCGGCGGATACACAGATGTGATTATGACGGATGCAACAAGGTGTACACTAAGAGCTCCCACTTGAAAGCGCACAGAAGGACGCATACAGGTAGGAGCGGCAGCCTCGCTCACATCTTTGGTCTTCCTACACCATATTCGTGCTCCCTGTTAAAATGAACAGGTCTAGTTTCCAGAGAGTGGTAGATAGCTTGAACTTACCTGATCTGAAAATCTGAAATCCAAAACCCTCAGAGACCTGAAGTTTCTTGAATGTCTACATGACAGAAAGTTCTGGGGTTGGTTTTCAGCCCGTCTGAAAAACTTCTGGTCCTAAGCATTTTGGATAAGGGATTTGCTCAGCCCGAATAGTGCAAGGTTCTGGGGCACCATGAAAGTCAACATTGTTAAATATAGTTGTTTCTGTGCATCATGATGAATCTTACCAGGAATTGGAGTAGATGCAAAGTGACCCCATACTCGGGTTCCTCAGTCACTTTCTCTTTCTGTCTTCTGGTGAGGAAATGAAGCAAGGGACCAGGGGAACACGCTGTCACTGTCCACAACGTGGACTTCCTGTGGGCTGTCAGCATGCATCCAGGATAGATGTGTGATAGCAAAGACTAAAGTCCTTTATGTAGAAAAGTCCATGGGGAAGCTTTCACCTGGCCTTAAGGAGGAGGTGAACCTATTTGGATCATGTCCATCTTGGCCGTTATTAGATGTCCAGCCTATCAGATCACACATCGCTCTAGCAACGCTCCTGAGGGTTTTGGTAGGAAATCCATTTCCAGCAGCCAGGTTGGCTGAACTGGCCAGTCTTGCCAGTCCCTCCGGTGGATAGCACAGCCCAACAGCAACTTTCTCTTTGTACCTTGTCCGCGAGTTGAAATGCAGATGTTTCTCTTCTGAACACTTAGAAGAGTCGGGTTTTGGAAAGAAAAGGGAGGTATTGGTCCTATGGCAGTGAGCTTTTTCAGAGATTCCTAAAGAGGAGGCACTGGGGGGGGGGGTGTTAGACATGCTCTCAAACAACACCAAGTTGGCATAAAAATGGGACCAGAGGGGCAGAGTTTACCAAACTGAAATTCGAGACATTCACTCACTGGGTGGCTATTCAGATGTAGGACCAGTGCCTCTTGGTGTGTGCAATCAATGTAGCAAAAGAGATCGTCCAAACCCTAACAGTTCATTGAAACAAGGCTTCTGTGGGGTACTTAAGTGGGAATTAATTTGTAATATCCACTACCCATATTTGACTGTTTTCCTGATCAGAAATGCTTGGGACCAGAAGTGTTTCACATTTGTTTGGATTTTTGAGGGTGGGAAAAGTTACCTCATGAGGCCAGGTGTGGTGGTGCATGCCTTTAATCCCAGCACTTGGGAGGCAGAGGTAGGAGGATTGCAGTGATTTCAAGGCCACCCTGAGACTACATAGTGAATTCCAGGTCAGCCTGGACTAGAACCTACTCAAAAAACAAAAAACAAAAAAGTTACGAGCATAACGAGATGTTGAACAGGATGTAAGTCCAAGCACAAACTTTGTTTCATGTATACCTTATACACCTATCCTAAAATTAATACTATATGGTATTTCTTACCATTTTGAGCATGAAACAAAGTTTGGTGGTATAAAATTTCCTACTTGTAGTATCATGTAAATAGCCACAAAGTTTTGCGTTTCAGATTTTAAGATTAGGGATGCCCAACCCATGCTTCTAATTTTTAAACGTCATGAATAAATACCTGGCTTCTGACGGGTGGGGAGAAATGATTATACTTTCAAGTCTAGAAATTTAAACCCTCAGACGTGGCCTTATTGTCATTGGCTAAAGGAGCAAATGGGCTGTTGGATTCTTTAACAGTTACATCAGTCAATAGAGACTGTATTTTTAGAGAACTATTGAAAAGTCTAAGAGAATCCCACAAACTTTCAATTTGAACTCATTGAATGCAGGGCTATATATATATATAACTAAGTTCTCAAGTAGTTTAAGAGATATTTGATATTGGTAAGCCATCAAAACCTTAACAACTCGTTTAAAGGAGATAGGATTTGTGGCCCAGCTGATGAGTGTTTATCTATTACACATGAAGCCATGGGTTCAATCCCCAGCTACACGTAAACCGGGCTTGCCAGCAATGCCAGCACCCAGGAGGTGGTGGAATCAGGCCTCCATATTTTTCTTAATTTTTCTTGTTTGGTTCTGTTTTACAACAGAGAATCGGTTTCTTTTATGCTTGTCGCATAGAGGAAGTACAAGGCATTGTGTTATTGAGGGACACACGTGTGACCTGATATTGGAAATACATTCTTTTCAAGAGCATTAGCTCCAAAACCTTAACTTTCCTGTCTCTTCAAGAGAACTGACTCCCTTTTCTCACCCGCAGGAGAGAAGCCCTACAAGTGTACTTGGGAAGGCTGCACGTGGAAGTTCGCTCGGTCTGATGAACTAACAAGGCATTTCCGAAAACACACTGGAATCAAACCTTTCCAGTGTCCAGACTGTGACCGCAGCTTCTCTCGTTCTGACCACCTCGCCCTCCATCGGAAACGTCACATGCTCGTCTGAACGCCTCCTGGCTCGCTCGCTCTCTCCGCTTGCCCGTTACCCAACTCATTTTTTACATGTACATTTTAATTTGGATTCAGCTGGCCTGAATCTCTGAGTTTCTATCATTCAGAATTTCCACCTGGTCAGTAGCAGACACTCTAACCCTCCCTCTCCTCACCACGGGTCAGACCTAAAGAATGTGAACACTTTTTTCTTTCTTTTCCGGGGATGCTAAGCAAACCCCTCTGACAGATGTGTTTGTCATGAGAACAAGGGGACGTCCATGTAAACTAACGTAACCAGTTGTCGGTTTCTCCATGTAGTTCTCAAAAGAATGTCACGTGTGTTAGAAGTGCAGTATCCAGCTTGCTAGTCCTTGCCAGAGACCCGCGGATCTCCGGTAGAGCAATATGTCAGTCTGCCATTGCCCTCCAACCTCTTGCTTGAGGCCTGGATTTTCGCTTAACTAAATCAAGGCATTTGCCCTCCTTCGT
>PVHP010034851.1:0-18835 GCA_004024765.1 Zapus hudsonius
CCTCGGGGAAAAAAAAAAAAAGAAAGAAAGAAAGAAAAGACAAGACCAGGGCCCTCAGAGCAAAGTCCATGATCTCTGAGTCTGAGATGGCCAGGAGGAAGTGATGTCAAAATCCTCAGATAAAGGGTGAGAGAGTAAGAGAGAAAATAAAGGAACGGAAATCAAAGTAGAGATGAGAATAGCCCCCCTCTGCCCTGACACTGAGTTTTGTGGAACCCACACCTGAGTCTGGAGATAGTAGTAGGTACCTCCTCCCACATCTCCCCAGATGTCTCCCATCCTAGTAAATATGAAACAGCTCTACCATCCCAGTCCTAATCTGTCCTTGCCTGCCAAATGCTACCTATGATCCCACCTCACCCTAGCTCAAGAGATCTCTGAGGCCCCACATCTGCTCTTATCCTTTACTGAAAGCTTTCTTTCTGATAGCCTCCTTGCTAGTTCTCATGGGTCTGGCAAGTAGCTTCTGGCAATCCTCAAGTGCAGCTGACATTTTCAGGGTGAGGGTTCCACTATTCCAAAGACTGTCATCTCAGTCTAGGGTGTCTCCACTCAGGATTCCTCCTCTCTGCCCACTCCTTACAAGTGCCAGAATACTTTATAACCCATAGCACACACATGATAACTGCTAGTTTTGATTCTGCTCTAGAGCTCAGCAACTTGTCCTCTGACCAAGTAGCTAGATAGTTTTAACACCTCTCCACCCCCAAATCTCTTCTTTCTTTCCTCTCCCTTCCTCATAGACTCACTCACTGTCCACCTCCCTAATCGCATTGGACATAAATCTTCCCAGCCTAACCTCATACAGCCAAATGACTGTGCTTTTCTGGCTTTCAAATCTGTTTTCTTCTGGGTGTGATCACCCTATGATTTTAGCCAGGAAGGCCACATTGGTATCCTCGATATTTGCTACCCTCCTCTTGTGTACATCTCTAGATTATGCCCTGTGCCAAATCTAGATCAACAATGCCTTTATAAAACACAGATTTAAGTCAGGCGTGGTGGCGCATGCCTCTAATCCCAGCACTCGGGAGGCAGAGGTAGGAGGATCGCTGTGAGTTCAAGGCCACCCTGAGACTACAGAGTGAATTCCAGGTCAGCCTGGACTAGAGCGAGACCCTACCTCGAAAAACAAAAACAAAAACAAACAAACAAAAAAAGATTTATCTCCAGGCTACACTGCTCACCGCCCACTGCTTTAGTTCCATTCTTGGAGGAATGGTAAGCACTCCTCTAATACTTAAGTACACCCCACCCAAATCAGAGAATTTTTATTATTGGGTATTGATGCCTACCTTGTCCCTGCTCACAGGATCACAGTCTAGTGGGGGAAGACAGAGGCTAAGCTTAGCCTTGACCCTCGGGGGCCACAAAAGCAGCAAAGATGGAGTCAGACATCCACAGTAAAAGGAGGAATGCAAGAGATATGTCCTCCAAAGCAGGTCGTAAATATAAGAGGACACTGCTACCCAAATGAAGAGGCCGCTCTCCTGAAGGATTCAACAAGAGCCACAGGAGAATTATAGAAAGGCAGAGTATGTTGAGGTACACCTACTTTGTGGTATGGACATGCGACCAATTGGAGCCTCCAGCTTTCCAGGCCCTCAGAAGTCAGCCACCTTTCATTAAATTCTGGGTCCAAAGGGCAGTCTCTCCAGTTCACTAGCCAACTTTACAATGGTAGCCCCTCCCCAAGCCAGAGGAGTACCCACATAACTCCAAATTCTGCTCCTACCCATTCCCCCAGTCTCACTAGTTTTGAGTCATACCTCAAGCCCTCCAGGGCACAAACGATCCTCCCTCATTCCCTCCCTTTCTCTTGCCCCTTTCCAGTCTGACTCTGTAATGAGTATTCAATCCTGAAAACAGAACAAACCTATCCCTGTCCCCTAGCAGCTTTCCAGACTGTCAAGGAAAACAGACCGCCTAGGAGCTGACAGCTTAGAAAGGCTATTGAGTACATGGGAACTAGAAGACTGAATCAGCTGCCACTCTGCCCCCTCCTTGATATGAAATCCTGAATGTTCTCTCTGTTTCCTCAGCCAAAAAATAAAAATAAACAGTAAGCCCGCCAGAGCACCATTTTTAGATACCAGACCTTTTTCTTTTTCACCGACTTCACTTTACTAGCTTTGTGACTCTCTGACTCTGAGCATCCAGGATTGGGGATTAATTACAGAGCACCTTGAGGAACAGGAGACGGTTCAGTGGCAGAGCACTTGCCTAGGGTGTGGGAAGCCCTGGGTTCCATGCCCAGCAGAGGAGAGAGAAGAGATATCGAATCTATTTACAACAACAACACCTAGGGAGCATCTGGGACAGCACAACATAATTAAGTAAATTGTGTTTTCTATGATTAAATCTATACTACCCCAAGTAGTATAACAAAAACTATAAATAGGCTCCTATCAGGTTAGGTCCATTATAGCTAGGCGGATTACCAAAAAACCCCTTTTCACTTCAAGCATCTTGGATTTTCTGAGTTTTGGGCTGTCCTACTAACACCTGGGTGCTATTCAAGCACTTTCTTCCAAGTGCTTCACATGGAAAAACTAGCTAAATGCTTCTAACAAGCATGTGAAGGGAGTGCTGTTGTCACTTGTTTTCCAGATTAGGACACTGAGACAGAGAAGCCAAGTGACTGCTGCTAAGTAGGAGAAGCAGGGCTGAGGGGCAACCTTGGTGGGGCAGGTAGGCAGACTCAAAGTCACTGTCTCCTTCCCATTTTCCTGTGCTGCATCTTCAGAGGCCAAGTCAGAAAATGAGTTTTGCTCTGGTAGCGTTTTGGGAAATGTGATACCATCAGAAGGATCCGCAGGTCTTTCTGAGGTAAGACCAATGATTCCATTCCAGCCAACAGAGTGGACAGAAATGACATGTACTACTTTGAAGCCTGACCCATTCAACTCCTCCCCTTCAGTCCTCTACCAAGGCCACCTTCCAGAAAATGCTGCAGACCTGGCAGTAACTGGAAGGCAAGAAAGACAACAGAAAAATCCTAGGTGTTCAAGTCACTATGTAAAAAGAATACCCGTGGAAACACCCACACTGATCTGCTGATAAACTCGTAGGCCAGCATGGTGGTGCATACCTGCAATCCCAGTACTTGGGAAGGGTCAGGAGGATGACTTTGAGGCTACCTATTGAGACCCTGTCTCAGAATAAACAAATAAGCTCCTAACATATGAAATTATTAAGCTCTGGGGGAAGCCATGTGTAATGGTGCACACCTTTAATCCCAGTACTCAGGAAATTAGAGTAGGAGGTTCCTGTGAATTTCAAGGCCTGCCTGAGCTGGAGTGAGACCCTGCCTTAAAAAAAAAGACCTGGGGGTTGTTAAATACGCTAGCTAGCCTGTCTCAGGCACCACCCAGCCTTTCCCCAGGGTGACGTGAAAGTCTAAGGAGGTAATCACCTTCCATCAGAAGCATGCCTACATGCTACTCTAGATTCACTGAATGTGATAAGATGGCCCTTTATTATCACAAGATGACAAGAGGATGTGCCTTTTTAGGTGACACAATGCTATGCTCTCAGACCACATAGCTTCTGAAAAGGATTGCTGCCTGGTGCTTAGTTTCTTCACCTTTCTTCTTCCTACATACCCTTATGAAGTCAGCCCTAGCCAGAAGTACTTAAGTGTACTCTTAATTACCAGCATGGTCCTGCTGGTCGTGTGCCAGCTTAGAATGCTAACCCCTGCTATACTGTCCCTCTAACACTCAGACCACCCCACCCTCCACCCCAGGCCTTTCTCACATGTTGCTGCAGCGGTGGGTTCGCGCACACACAGTGAACGCACAATGGAAAAAGCTGTATACACACCCAGTCCCATCTCCTCACCTCTCCTACATACTCCATAACAAAGCTATTCTTGCGGATCTTTTCCAGCGTGCGGACACCCCAGCCACGCCCATCATGTGTGCGGAAGATGCAGAGGTCATAGAGGATGCCTTTCTGGACTACCCGGTTCGGGCAGTCATAGCCACAGCGACAGCGGGAGTTGCACTCGTAGATGGGCTGCCCAGCTCTCAGCCGCACCTGACCTTGGTCATTGTAGGCAAACTTGTGCAGTGATGCCCCAGGGCAGCAGCCTTCAGTGGGTGCAAACAGACAGTCCTGGCACTCGCAGCCAACAGCCACCTGATTCAGGGTAATGCCTTCACCAACACGGTACTCATTGATATACACGAAGGCCCTTGGGGGGCCATCCAGGTCCACCTCATTCTCCACTGTGATGCGTCCCAGATGGCTTCGCTTGGCATTGAGCTCTTGCTCCCAGCGCTGAAGTGCCCGCCTCTGCTTGGCTTTCTGCACCAGGTAGCTGGCCACGTTTGGGTCCAGATGCCGGGGTGCCTTTGACCGGTGGTGCCGCCGGAGCAGCTCCCTTTCTAAGTCCTTGTGGAACTGCTTGAGAATGCGTACACACTTGAGATTCTGCCTTGGCTCCCAGGTGCTCTCCGAGTCAGGGTACCCTCGCCATTTTACCAGGTAATACTCCTGTTCCTGTTGGGGAAACAGTGGCACAAGGACATCATAAGCACTGAGACCCTTGTGCCAATGGAGAATATCCACTCCACACAACTGTTTTTTTTTTTTTTTTTTGCAAGGGCTCCATGCAGTGGTTAGCAGGTAGGAGCTCTGGACTGAGGATTATTCCCAGTTTTCCCATTACTGTCTGTCATTTCACTTCCCCAAACAGCTCTCTCCTGTCTTTCCCATGAATTGCTCTTTCTAGCTGTTCAAGCCCAAGCTCCTGGAGTCATCCTTGACTCCTCTTTTGCTTAGATTCCCCACATCTATCCTTAGCATATCCTGTACTATTCTGAAAATATTTTCAAAGTGAGTTTTCAAAATATGTTCAGAATTGAACTCCTTCAAAGAACCATTGCCACTACACCACCATTATGGCTAGCCTGGGCCCTGGCAGGAGCTTTCTCATTAGTCCCTGCCTTGCTTTGACCTTTACCCCACCCTACTTCCACCTTAACCACTACAGGCAGTTTCTGCACAGCAGCCAGAGGGGAGCTGGAAATCAGGTATAGGAGAAAGCTAATGATCTAGGATGCAAAAGATACACATGTGGGTACAAACTGTAGCTCCTGGACTATGTTGCAAGTACAAGTGGGGGAGGGGTGGCACTCAAGAGGCTGAGACAGGAGGTTGTCAGGGGCAAAAGCTTTTGGGGGCCTTTGGAGGCACACCCTGGCTTAGTTTTGGACGGCACCTGACAGCTTGCCACGAGGGGCTTAGCTTAATGAGTTTCAGGTGGTGATCTCAGTTGGCCGTTATGCACAGGTTCTTCCCATTAGTCTTCTGATTGGCCTGGAAGCTCTATATATATACTCCCTCGTTCCCCGCAATAAAGAGCACACCTTCATCAACCTACAAGTGGTGTGTGTGTGCATTTATATGATCACTGTCCTCCGCGGGCGGCTGGGCAGTGATAGGAGGTTATGAATTTGAGGCCAGTCTGGATTATAGAGTGAGATAATGTCTCAAAATCAAGAAAGACAGGGGAGGGGAAGAAGGGATACAAAACTGCTATCATTTTTCTAGCATCCATTATGTAGCAGGTAACAGCTTTAGCAATTGAAAGAGGCTTCTTTTCATAACTCTATTCAAGGTAGTTATTATTTGCCCTCCCTATTTTACAGATCAGGAAAATGAGAACCAGATTTTGACCTAAGTGTGCTGGTTTCAGTGTGTTCTTCTGACTGTAACTATGTCTGCTATTACATCCTTTAGCACCTCCACTCCTGAGTTCAGCATCTCAACATCTGCAACTGGTCATATTGTCAGATAGGGGGACATTAAAAAGACATTTATTCATTCATTCTGGCTTCTACCCATGTGAGAAAGGTACTTAGTTTCCCTGTCTACAAACTGGTAATAACAGGGTTTATTCGTCCTTTTCTTCCAGGAAAGATCAGAGCAGAAAATCCCCTTTGTAAACAGATGTGGGCTATGGTGGGGAGCAAAAGGGCAAGAGACTAACTTCCCTGAGAACCCTCTCCCAAGGTAGTCAGCATACTTACTCTGATCTTCTTATAATCACACAGGTACTCCACTTCAAAGTCATAGAGGTTCCTCTTAGAAACACCAAGGGCAGGGCAGGAAAGCTTTGCCAGCCGGCACAGGTCCTGCAACTGATTCCAGGAAGACTTGCAACATATGCTACAGCCTGGAAAGAGAGGACCTAAGAGTCAGGGAAAATTGAATCCACAGACCTTCCCCAAAACTAAGAAAGACTCTCCTGCAACAAGGAACATGCTGACCTGAGCCTCAGTGTTCAAGGCAAACTCTAGAGCAGTGGAGTTTGCTGCATGGATTATCCAAAAGGAATCTACTTGCAGAGTGTCAGAGGCCCCTACAATATTCCTAGCAATGCCTACAAACCCGCATTGGGGTCAAGACTTAGCAAAAGAAAGGGAACACCCCATCTCAGTATGATATGAGGAGAGAATGAGATTCAAATCTCCAAGGCACCAAACAAAGGTGTTAACTGAAAAGACTAGTCTTCAATCCCTTATCTCAAACTCTTGGGCCAGATGTGTTTTGGAATTCAAAAAAAATTGAGGAATTTTACAAATGTAGTTAGTTCTAGGTGTATCTCATTTATTAGGCTCCCATTTCCTGGCAAGGTCTGGGGCATCAAGCCACGAACAAATGCCTTCATAGATTACAATGAAAGTAATACTTTTCCACATTAAATAGCCTACCTGAATGATCCCACTTAAACAAATCTTTTCCCATGAATGGTGCCAAATTTAAGATTTCTTTCTTCAGGTCTTTCTAGATTTTGGAATTATAAATAATGACGTTACATTAAAGGGAGCTTCCCTGAATTAGCGTGGGGCACCTTATAACCACAAAGTATATTTTTCCAGGCTGCATTTTGACTTGCATTTTCATACATATTTTGTGAAAGGTAGGGCTCAATCCAAAGGGTTCTGTTCTGAATTTCAGAACACACAAACAGTATACATGGTCAATCAGTGAGACCAATTCTTAAATCTAACTCGGTTAATCCTGGAGGCACCGAAAATTTCGAGGACACATAACCTGCTTTTAGGTGCTTTAGAAGCCATTTTATACACTCATGTCACAAAACACATGATTCTAAGTGCATCCACTTGACATTCTACTTCCTTATCCAAGGTGCTCAGTATTTTCTACCTCTCACCACATGGAAGTCAAACGTTAAGGAAATGCCGACGAAAATACTCTAGACATGTCAACGTACACCCCCCCCCCCGCGCGCGCGCGCGCGCGCTTTCCAAGCGCCCCTGAGCCAGAAGCCAGCGTCGGCGTTTCCTTCTCTCTCGGCGGCCTCTTGCCTTGCAACCTCACTGAGGCTGCCCGGCATGCCCAGAGCTCACGGGACCCCCACACTCCCTCAGAGGAGCCCCCCCAACATCCACTCACCCCTCTTTCCCTGAATATGGAGGAGCCCGGCGGCCCTAGTATTCCGAGGCCCCGTTCCCCAGCCCCCATCCGAGAGTCGCCGGTCCCCCAATCTAAGAGCGCTCGCTCCCTTTGCTTTTCTCTCCTTTCTGGTGTCTCGCGTGGAAACCGAAAGGGTAATGGCTGGGGGTGCTTTTCCCGCGCGCGGACACGGCCTTCCTGAGGAGGCCCCGGCGCGCGGGGCGGCTAGCAGCAGCATCGGACCCCGGCCCGCGCGCGCATCCTACTTACCCAGGGCGTCCTGAAGCGCAAGCCCCCTCCCCTCAGCCCCGCCCAGCCCCGCGCGCCAGGCCCGCAGGCTCCGGGCTCCATGCTTTCCGCGCCCGGCCTCCAGCTCCCAGCTCCGGGACTCCCGAAACCGGCGCCCAGAGCCCGTGACACCACCCCACCAAGTCCACTCCGCACGGCCGGAAGGCCTTCGCCGCTACCGCCACAGCTTCACCTTTTAAATTTTCCGCCATCTTTCTGCACGACATTCGGGCCTAGCCGGCCTCGCGAGAAGAGAGCGCGTGCGGGCGTGGCCGAGGACGCGAAGCCTATTGGCCGTGGTTCGCCTCGGCACGCGCGGACCAACTAGTGAGCCGTGACCAGACCCCTCCCCGCGTCGCTCGTTTCCGAGGTCGCTGCCGGCTGTGCTTTCCCAGAGTGCGTCTGGGCAGCCGCGGCGGCCGTCTTGAAGTTACTGGAGGGCCTGCGCGTCCATCAGGCTCCCAGCCAATCACGTTGTCGGTCGGTCGTGAAGCGGAATAAGCTCTGTCAGACCCCTAATTACGTCAGTCTTCTCGCTTCCAGAAGGCCCGGCTCCCCGGGGACTCGCACCTTATATAGCAAGGCAGCCCGTCACCTGACCCCAATGAAATAATGGGCAGTCATAGCAATCAGGTGTCTGCCCACAGCTCCACCTCTCCCTTTGCAGTTTCCAGCTACAGTAGCATCCACTCTTTGAGGCAAAACCTCTGCGTAACAAGCCCAACAGCCTGTCAAACCTCTCAAACCATCCCCATCACATGTCAACCCGCCTCTCCGTCCACCTTTGACGGTGGACCAGCTGAGGTTACCCCTGAAGGAAGCTGCTAAGAAAGCAGCATCCTGCGATGTCTGCAGGCAGCTCAGGACAAGTTGTAACTGTCAGTTGCTGCTGCTGCTTCTTTCTTTCTTTCTTTCTTCCTCTTATTCTTGTTTCTTCTTTTCTTTTCTTCTTCGTAATGTTTTATTGAATTCAGACATCTGGAAAACTACAAAATATACATTATCTGTAGATTCAAAAAGGAGCCAGCCACATTGTCCACACTGTCAACTGTGTCAGGCTTGGCATACATGATGGAGATTAATGAAGTATCATGAGACTAATATGGGTCCTGTTGGTAGTGGGTTATCAGTACTAACATTAGTGTCACTAAAGTTGTATACAACCCCCCACTGTTAAACTTAAATCTCACCCACCATGACTCAGAGAACTGAGCAGAAGAGGGGGCGGAAAGAATATAAGAGCCATGGTGGGGGAGAACATCCAGAGATATTGTCCTCCTCAGCCACAACACACAAAGGGGGAAAAACTGGCTACCTCTGGCGCAGTTGCACACAGAGGAGGGGTAGAGGTCAGAGAGGTGGGAAATGGGGGCATTATCACAAGATTTGCTCATACAATGTATATAATTATTCATAATAAAGATATTAATTTTTCAAAGCAAATGAAGCTGAATATGGTGACACACGCCTTTAATCCCAGCACTCAAGAAGCAGAAGTAGGAGGATCACCATGAGTCCGAGGCCAGCCTGAGACTATATTGTGAATTCCAGGTCAGCCTGGGCTAGAGAAAAACCCTACCTTGGAAAATAAAACTAAATAAATCAAAGCAAATGAAGCGGGAAGGTTTATTTTGGTTTTCCCTTAATTTTCTCTTACATAGGATCAGATAGCATCACATCTAGACATTCTCTCAGGCCAGTGTGTTACTAGAAATAGCCATTCACACCATCCGGCCACCCAGCCCAGTAGCAGGTGCCATGGTCATGTCAACCAGTCTGTGAGGCCCTCAGGAGGCTTCCTGCCTTCACTGTCAGGTCCCAGCCAACGCAAGGCAGACTGTCATTCCATTGGATCTGTTTAGTGGCCCTTAGCATCAGGAAATTGCACTGTCAGATCCTCACAGTCTGCTTCTCTGTCACTCTATGAGTTATCCAGTAATTGAAAGGGTCATGAAAAACCAGAAAAATGCCATCCTGGAATTAGAAATTATTTTATAACAAACTTCTGCTTGATTTGACCATACCTTAAGCTGGCCTGGAATTTCTCTGAGTGTGCTCTACCCCTCCCATGAAGCTCCCCAATTAACAACCAAAAAATGTCAGAAAGCCTAACAGATATAAAGGAAAAGTCCTTAAAGATTAGACAGAGAAAATAATTTATATTGGGTAGTGTCTTCCTGAGAAACAGATAGGATAAATGCAGCTGCACAGATAAGGGTTAAGCATGTCTTAGAAGTTGCTTATGCTTTAAAGAAGTTCCTCCCTTGGTTTTTGCCATTAAGCCTTTAAATTCTGAACAAATTTTAACACATCTATTTGGGAGTTAGATTTAGATATAATATGGTATGTGTAGTCTAGAAAGTCCGTATGTTTCAAGCCCTTCTGCAAGGTATGAAGAAAAGTGCTCTTAGCATTCTGTGTAAAACTGTATTGTGAAATACATGTGTTTAATAAAAAAAGTTATGACTTCAGCTGGGCATGGTGGCACACGCCTTTAATCCTAGAATTTGAGAGGCAGAGGTAGGAAGATCACTGTGAGTCTGAGGAGAGCCTGGAACTACAGAGTGAGTTCCAGGTTAGCCTGGGCTAGCATTAAGACCTTACCTTGAAAAAAATAGATATGACCTCTGACTGCCTAGATATGAAGGGGTGGTAGGTACAAGGTTCTGAAGGTGGTAGGTAGTGGCCCTTGGCCCTACCCCAGCAGTATAATATAATTAATGTAACAGCCTCAATTCTGGAGCCTGACTGCATGGGTACAAATCCTGTCTTCACCATTTACTGAAGGCCCCCACACATTCATTGAACTGTGTCACCTTGGGCAGTTTTTTCATCTGATGAATGACCTTGGAGTGGGCATCTCCTATTTATCTAAGAAATGACTCTTAGTAGACTAGCACCTTTTCTAGAGAACTCAATAGCAAGAAATGATCTGTTATTATCATGCCCCACTCCCAACCATTTGTCCATTCAGGATTAATGAAGTATCTACTGTGTATACTGTCTTGTTTAATGATGGGACCAAAGGAAGCTTTTATTCACTGCAAATCACAAAGGTTGGGTTTATTTTAATGTAAACTTCATATTAGAGTATAATGTATGTGCAGAAGGGCACATAGACCACGAAATGAGGTTCCACAAGGGAGCATACACATAGAGCCAGAATGCAAAATAAGAAATATCACCAAAGGGCTGGAGAGATGGCTTAGTGGTTAAGGCATTTGCCTGCAAAGCAGAAGGACGTGAGTTTGATTCCTCAGTACCCACATAAAGCCAGATGCACGCGGTGGTGCATGTGTCTGGAATTTATTTGCAGTGGTTGGAGACCCTGAGTCCCATTCTCTCTCTCTCCCTCTGTCTCACTATCTCTCTCAAATAAGTCAATAAAATATTTATTTTTTTAAAAAAAATATCACTAAAAGGTCTCAAGAAACATTAATTTTTTTTTTGAGACTGAGTCTCATGTCACCTCGACTGGCCTCAAATTCCCTATGTAGTCGAGATTCTCCTGCCTTCACCTCTCAACTGCTGGGATGACAGGCCAGGGCCACCATGTCCACATAAGAAGCATTTCATTTTTAATGTCTCTGAAATCAGCCAGTCCTACAAATCCTGGTGAGTCATAATTTAAATGACATATTTCTTTCTCTTTTTCTTAGTAATACATAAAATGATGCCACATTTTACAATTAATGGCAATTTGGCATTTTACAATTAATAAAATTCAGTTTTGCCGGGCATGGTGGTGTATGTCTTTGATCCCAGCACTCAGGAGGCAGAGGAAGGAGGATTAGTGTGAGTTTGAGGCCAGCCTGAGACTACATAGTGAATTCCAGGTCAGCCTGCGCTAGAGCAAGACCCTACTTCAAAAAAAAAACAAAAAAAAAAAACAGTGCTAATAATAAAAACATTATACTAAACACCTACTTGCAAAAGGAAATTGTTCACTTGAGAGAGGAATCCTGACAGAATATTGGTATGTGTGCACATGTGGAGAGTGGGGGTGAGGTCTCATCTCCTATTGTGATGATTAAAAAAAATAAAATCTTGCATGGTGGCGCATGAATGTAATCCCAGCATTTGAGAGACGGAGGCAAAAGGATCAAGAGTTCAAGGCTGAGGCTGGAGAGATGGCTCAGCAGTTAAGGCCCTTGCCTGCAAAGACTAACAGCCCAGGTTTAATTCCCCAGTACCCATGTAAAGACCTCAAGGCCCTGACGTGTTCTCTCTCTCTCTCTCTCTCTCTCTCTCTCTCTCTCTCTCTCTCTCTCTCTCTCTCTCTCTCTCTCTCTCCCCCCTTGCAAGTAAATAAGAGTTCAAGGCTGGAATCAGCTACATATTAAGTTCAAGGCCACCTGGGCTACATGAGCCCCTGTCCCAACAAACTAACTAACTAACTAAAAGATAATGAAGAGCCGGGCGTGGTGGCGCACGCCTTTAATCCCAGCACTCGGGAGGCAGAGGTAGGAGGATCGCCATGAGTTCAAGGCCACCCTGAGACTACAGAGTGAATTCCAGGTCAGCCTGGGCTAGAGCGAGACCCTACCTCGAAAAACCAAAAAAAAAGATAATGAAGAGAGGGTGAGAGATAGAGTTTAAGTGTGTAAATAAATGACTCTCGAGCTGGGCTGGGAGATGGCTCAGTGGTTAAAGGTGCTTCTTTGCAAAGTCTGACAGCCCTGGTGCACCTAATTCTCTCTTTCTCTCCCCCCCCCCTCTCCTTAAATGGCTCCCCTACTCTTTAACTATACACAGCCTCGTGACAAGCTTTTGCTGTCCTGCACTGACTGCACTCCTACCTGGAATGCCCACCCTAGATGCTCACTTGCACAACCTCTGCCAAACTGGACTTCCCTGATGTTCCTTTCAAATGTCTGCTTTCATTCCTGCCTCAGCACTGCCCAGCACTGACTGACCATGGCCTGCCTGTGCGTATCTTTCTTGTTCCCTGTCTCTCATCCCCAGAACACCTTAGCCCCTAACATAGGACCTGACAGAAGGGCAGACAGAAATAAACACAGGCTAAGACCAAACATGGTGGCGTTTGGAGTCTCAGCTACTCAAGAAGTTGAAGCATGAGGGTTACCTGACCTTAGGAGTTCCAGGGCAATCTGGAAAATACAGAGACTGTGTCTCAATTCCCCAAAATAGAAATAATAAAAATTGAAGCCAGGCATGGTGGCACACGCCTTTAATCTCAGCACTCAGGAGGCAGAGGTAGAAGGATTACCATAAGTTCAAGGCTACCTTGAGACTACATAGTAAATTCCAGGTCAGTCTGGGCTAGAGTGAGACCCTACCTCAAAAAACCAAGAGGAAAAAAAATTGAAACAATCCTGTTCGTATAAAAAAAGTAAAAATTGTGCTGGAGAGGTGGCTTAGTAGTTGAGATGCTTGACTGCAAAGTCTAACGACCTGGGTTCGATTCTCCAGTACCTACATAAAGGTAGATGCACAGTGGCACATGCATCTGGATGGAGTTCATTTGCAGCAGATGGAGGCCCTGGCACATCCATTCTCTCTCTCTTCTCCTATCTCTCTTGCTTATAAATAAATTAATTATTTTTTAAAGTAAAACTTAAGGAACAAGAACAGGCTAAATGACTGGGTGCATAAGGAGTAAATGACTCCATGAAAGGTGAAATAAGTAAAATGGGATAAATGAACACAAGGAGCATTGAGGACCCAAGATCCCCACACAATTGAAATGTAAGCAAACTAAGATATACACAGATAAAGATAGTTATATTACTTTTATTTTTGTTTTAAAATTCTTGAATGAAGAGAACTGAGAAATTTTGTATAAAAGGCCCCCAATAATGCTAGGATGAGTAGGAGTGTCTGTCACAGATGGCCACATTGAAGATTGGGGGCCTGGAAACTGACAGTAGGGGGGTCTGAGTAGCAAGGCAGATGCGGAGCAGGTAGAATGGGAGCCAGTGGCCTGCAGGAAGAAGCAAGGGCTCAGTCGTCCCACTCATCATCCTCATCCTCATCACCAGCCTGGTCCTCTCCTTCATCTGGAGGGAGAAAGATATGGAGCACAACTCACAGTGGGAAGAGGGTTCAAAGGCCTGGGAGGGTTTCTAGAGCTTGGCCTGGAAGATGAGGGCTTAGCCTCAGAGGACTGAAGTTTTCTGCTAGGCATATACCTTGGTCAAAATAGGGATTACAGATGAGATTTGACAACTGGGCTTGGTGGCACATGCCTTTAATCCCATCACTTGGGAAGCTGAGGTAGGAAGAGCACTGTGAGTTCGATGTCACCTTGAGACAATATAGTGAATTCCAGGTCAGCCTGGGCTACAACAGGACCCTACCTCAAAATCCCCCCCAAAAAATGATGAGATTTGTTAAAATATTGTCACATAATGGATTCACAATAGACTTTGTAGAATACTTAGGTTAATGTTAATATTCTCAAGTTGCCATTAATTATTGTCATATAATGAGTTGAGATTAGTAGCACCTTCATATACTGGATTAATGACAATATTCTGCCACATTAATGTTAACCGTATAGTAAAAAAAAAAAAGACTGGATTAGTTATTATCACACAATGAGTTGAAGTAAATTTGCCAATACTTAAAATTATTGGGCAGGAGAGATGAATTAGTGGTTAAGAAGCTTGCCTGAAAAGCCTAACAACTTAGGTGACCCAGGTTCGATTCCCCAGTACCCACATAAAGCCAGATGCTCAAAGTGGAGCATGCATCTAGAATTCGTCGGCAGTGGTTAGAGGCCCTGGCATGCCCATTCTCTCTCTCTCTCTCTCTCTCTCTCTCTCTCTCTCTCTCTCTCTCTTTGCAAATAAATATAAATATTTTTTAAAAATCATTGTCAAAGATGAGGTTCTTTATAACATTACCATCACATAGTGGGCTAATGTTAACAGTACCAAACACAAGAGATTAATTTTCATGTTGTCAACATCCCTGCCATTGATGTTAATATTGTCAAAGATCAACTTAATTATGTTACATGATGACTTCATGTTAACATGCTCAGGAGAGAACTAGCTTTCCCCAGCATTTAAAAGAAAGATTCATTGAATACTGTCATCAACAGATAGGATGTCACTTTTTCTTTCAGTTTTTTTCTCTCTCTCCTCTCTCTCTCCTCTCTCTCTCTCTCTCTCTCTCTCTCTCTCTCTCTCTCTCTTTGGTTTTTTCAAGGTAGGGTCTCACTCTAGCTCAGGCTGACCTGGAATTCACTGGAGTCTCAGGCTGGCCTCGAACTCACAGCAATTCTCCTACCTCTGCCTCCCGAGTGCTGGGATTAAAGGCGTGCGCCACCATGCCCGGCTTTCTTTCAGTTTTGAGGATGGAATCCAGGGCCTTGAACAGGTTTAGGCAAGTGGTCTGCTATTAAGCTACATCCCAGCTTCTGTCACTGTTCTTTTTACACAGGTTGGTCTTTGAATTTCAAGATCCTCCAACCTCAACCTAGCAAGTTCTGGAACCACAGGCACGTGCCACCCTTTGGAACTCTAAAGTCTTTACTGATGGCGATATCTGGGTCTGTTTTCAGATTCACAGTCCTGATGAAAGAGGCTCACCAGAGGAGTGGATGACTCTGCTCCTCTTCTGCATCACGTGCATCAGGGCCCCCACCAGGCCCTCTGAACTCTGAGGTGGTGGCTGCTGCACTGCGTTCTCTACAGTGCCAGGAGTCTGCAGCAAGAGGTTTGGACACAGAGGGCTCAGGCTTGTGCGAAGAACATTTCTCCTGCCCTTTCTTCATGTCTCCTCACTCCAATTCCCATCAATATTTGTTTTTGTTTGTTTGGTTTTAGTTTTTCAATGTAGGATTTTGCTCTAACCCAGGCTGACCTGGAATTCACTATGTAGTTTCAGGCTGGCCTCAAACTCACAGCGATCCTCCTACCTCTGCCTCCTGAGTGCTGGGACTAAAGGAGTGCAGTCACCACACCCGGCTCCATCAAGGTTTTGTCTCCCACCAATCTCCAACTTATCACTGGGCCCCAAATGCCTGGAACCCCTGTCATTGTTGGCCTTGGTCCCCAATATCCTGATTTGCATAGAACACCTTGTAGACCCAGAGCCCCAGTTATCTGCTTTGCCCATCCTTACTTTGTTCAGTTGAATTCCCTGCCGGATTTGATCCAGAAGAGCACCCCGACCTCCAGCAGGTGCCACACTCCCCCCAGGCACCATAGTAGGAGGGAGTGGAGGAGGGACTGGCCCAACCCCTGCACTGAGTGGGGGTGGCAGGGGAGGTGGTGGGGGTGGCATTGGTGGCCCCCCAGCTCCAGGGGGTGGAGGGGGTGGTGGTCCAGAACGTCCAGTGGCTGGAGGGGGTGGTGGTGGAAGGCCCCCTCTGCTTGTGGGGGGTGGCCCACGGGGTGTTGGTGGTGGTGGGGCACCCCCTAAAGGTACAGGGGGTAGTGGACCAGAACGACCCTTGGTACCCCCCACAGTAGGAGGCCGGGGTGGCTGGTTCCCTCCTCGACTAGGTGGTACTGGTGGTGGAAGTGGCTCTGCACAAGGGAAAAATAAAACAGATGTGATTGTTTTCTTCTGAGCTTCATTTTTCCTGATTTGTAAAACAGGCTCCCCCTAAGGAGGAACTCCAGATTCAAGCCCTGTAGAACTTTCAACAAAAACTGAATGGCTTCAGAGTATCTCTGTGCTAACAACTACTAGGGAAAGAGGAGTACAAAAGGTGAAGCTCACCCTGACGCCTCATCTCCTGCCGCACAGCCTCCAGCCCGCCCTGGTCCTCAATGAAGTCATATATAAGTTTGGAGGTCTCAGCATCTGTGAGCTGGGCCTCACTGATTCCAGCCCTGGAGAAAAGGCTCCGCAGATCTGGGTCCAGGTTGTTCACCTGCCCAGCAGAAAAAGAGCAGGGCAGAGTTGAAGGAATGTGGTGAGGAGGGAAGGGACACAGGTTATCATTATGCCCATCCAAACAAGGGATTTGACAGGGAGGTAGGAAGGCCAGGAGATGGAGGTGGGGTCTGAGCAGGAGTCCATGGGACGGTAGGTGGAAGTTGAGTGGGGTCCAGGGGCCTTTGGAGTTACTCACATCAAATCCATTCTGAGGGTCCCAGCCTACATGGCTGACATGTCTGCGGGAAGCAAGGAGACTCCAGTAAAGCCCCAATGCCCTCCCTTCACAGTGAATCCCTCTTGCCCTCTCCTGCCCAAAGGGTCTCTGAGGGGCCAAAATGAGTAAACAAATATGAGCAAGAGTTATGAAATTAGTTTGTGGTACCAGTTTGTCTTTGTTTCTCTTTCCACCATCCCTCCATTTATATGTCTGCCCACTTATCCATTCACATACATTTTTGAGTCATTGATCTGCCCATATGTCTGTTTCTCCACCCATCTGCTCCCACATACCTGTTTCCTCATTTGTCTATCAATCTATCCTTCCTCATACTTGTCCAATAACCTATCCATCCACCCATGTGCTCACGCTTCTGTTCATCCACTTGTCTTCCTCCCTCCTTCCCTTCCTTCCTACCTTCTTGCTTTCCTTCCTTCCTTCTTTTGTTTTGTTTGAGACAGGGTCTCATGTAACCCAAGCTGGCCTGAAATTCTCTATGTATTCAAGGCTGGATCATCTTCTTGCCTCCACCTCCCTAGTGTTGAGATCACAGGCATTCCCCACTATGTCGGGCATTCTACTCATTTTTCAATACAATCATCCATACACTTCTGTTCACCTATCCATCAATCTGTCCATTCATTCATTCATTCATATATCTATCTATGTATCCATCCCCATTCACCTTGTCTGTGAACAAATCAGTCTTCATATCAATCTGCCTATATATACGTATACACTCATCCATCTACCTACCTACCCACTTTCCACTGGATCATCCACCCATTAAACTGATCAATTACCCATTCATTAATCAACTCATTAATTAATTCATACATTCTCCTGCCCATTTACCCACCCACCCATCCTTCCATTTGTGCAGCTGTCTGCCTGTTCTTATGCTTCATTGCCCTGGCATTTGTGGGCTCCCAGAGGAGAGATGCTCACTTGAATCCACTGGGTGCACCAATGTCAGCCTTGCTGATCTTCTTTTTGCCTGAACGTTTCTTATCAACTGGGCCAGGGCCAGGTGCTGGGAGCCCACGGTATCGTGAACTTGTGATGTCTGGATTCTGAATGTCCACTGTCACAAGCACTAGGGATAGTGGACCAGCTGGTGGGCCTATGGGGAAAATACGGTGAGTGGACCATTGATGAACCAAAGCATAGGGACAAGAAATGAGAAGACTTTGGAATAGTCCATGAATATGTTTGATGGCCATCAAGGAAGTAGATGCGGGAGTCAGATCTATACAGAGGCAGGTGGATCCCAGAAAACATTCATACCAATTTACATATACATTCATGTATGCTTATCCCTCAACTACTGACTCATTCATTCTCTGACTGGTTGACTAGTTGGTTTGTTAAATTATTCTCTCAGTTTTTAAGGGGCTGAGGAAATGGCACAGCAGTTAAAGTTGCTTGAAAAGCCTGACAGCCTGGGCTCAATTCCTCAGCCCCCCACATAAAGCCAGACAGGCATTCATTTGCAGCAGCAGGAGATCCTGGCCTATCCATACATGCATACACATACATACATACCTGTTCTCACACATACATGTGTGCATGTGGAACTAATTTTTTAATTAATTTTTTAATCATTGATTTCTTCACTGTGTAGAACATTATGTCCTTTATTCCTTTATTCACTGTTCATCCATTCAACATTCACTCATTCATTAATTCACTCAATCATCCAGCCAAGTAGTCATCCATTTATCTACCTTTTATACAGCCCACATCAATGTCTATTCTTTTTTTTTTGTTTTGTTTTGTTTTGTTTTTCAAGGTATGGTCTCACTCCAGCTCAGGCTGACCTGGAATTCACTATGTAGTCTCGGGCTGGCCTTGAACTCATGGTGACTCTCCTGCCTCTGCCTCCTGAGTGCTGGGATTAAAGACATGCACCACCACTCCCGGCACTAGCTATTCTTTTAAACTCCCATCAATTCATCTCCCTACTTAGCCATCTATCTGTCACCAATCCATCCATATGCCCATTTCTCCAGTACTTGTGCACCCACCCAACTCCTTGTCCAT
>PVHP010034852.1:0-18833 GCA_004024765.1 Zapus hudsonius
GTTCAAAGGCTTTATCTTAGCTCTATGAATTCCCCCTAAAATATAAAATATTGAAAATAAAATATTTTCAATTCCAAGCTCCCTGTTTATCATTTTCTGCTCAGTTAGGACTGTTTGTGGGTATTGCCTTTGCCCCTGTAAGGAGTCTAAGATCTCTGACATTATGGTTTTCAACATGAGCAACATAATATTCATTCTCTATTGCTACTGCCTCAGTTTGTACCTTCTGTCTTTCTATAGGAGTTAAACTCTGATCTAATATTAAGGCCATATCCCTCCAGGTTAACTCATATTGTTTAGTAAGCTTATAAAACACATCATAATAATGATCAGGGTCTATAGAAAAATTGCCCAATACACCTTCTATCTACCTTAGCTCATTTATAGAGAAGGGCCTATGTACATAAGTGATTCTTTGTCCCATTGGGGTCTCTTGTAGAGGATATAACCCTGGAGGAGCAGTGGGCATCTCCCTCGAAAACATTTCATGGTCCTGACATTTAGATTCTGTTGGGTATGGAGGGCAGGGAACAGGGAGTGTTAGTGGGGGGGCGTTGGATATGCTTTTTGGGGAGATTCATAATCCTCAGAGTGAGGAACCTCAAGGTCAGTAGCTGGTGGGGGAAGCTCTAGGCTAGGTTCTTTAGTAGGCTCTGAAGTTTCATTTAAAAGTTCAGAAGTAACCCTTGGAAGTCTGGGTGCCTTCTAAGGAAACTCTGGAGTCTCTGAAGGAGGCTTACGGTTAGCTTCTAGAGGAGCTGGAGGGTTAGGAGTTATAGGGATACCCACATCAGCTGGGGTGATCAGGCCCAACTGGTAGTAGCCACTCAGGATGGTCACAATTATGAAAGAATAACATATGACACCTCAGTCCATTATCTCATCTTTCTACAGAAACAATCAAGTTGGACAATTATACTGTAATTAAAGCTGCCTTGTTATACTTCGGCCAAGGCTTTTTACAATAGAAAATTAAAGCTTTTTTCATAAAGATCAATGGGTCTAAGTTGGCCCAGTTTTCAAGTAAGGCAGCCAGAGGAGATTTAGGATTTGGTTTGGAAGCTGATTGTCCCATCTGAAATGACAATGGAGAAAAATATGAAGAAGATTCTTGAATCAGAACCATGTCTGATTCACAGTTCTTATCTTCACTGAAAAGAGGTGTCATCTCTTTTGAAAACTGATTCTGGGATTAGAAATTTGGGGTGTCCTCTATACAGGAGCCTGGGTCCCAAATTTTGAGCTTTGTCCCAAATCTAAAAAGACACATAGTGTGCTGAATGTGTTTTCTTGAAGCAAGGGGGTCCCCTCAGGAAGTCCATGCATCATTCCTAAGAAGCTAGCCACCAAGCTTGACTGTCTTAGACCTCCCCTGAATGGGTCTCATACCATGGCATATGAGAACACCTGAGGCATTGATTAGAATTTTAAGTGTAGAGGCTATGCACAGTCTTGTCTTAATTAATCTAATCGCTCAGCTGGGGAAGTGGGAAGGACCTTATTTCCATTTCTCCCCTTGGTGGGAGTCTGGTATGTAGGTTCTCAATCTATGTCTGTTTCAGGATTGCCTTTGGGACTATCAGTCTATTGCTTTCTTTCTCTAATGAATCCTATAATTATTACCTTAAGCCTAGTCATGTAAAGCATGATTAATCTTGTCTGTCTTAAAAATACCATTTATTGGAATCAAGACTATTACACCCAGTATATTTTAGTACTTACTAGCCTCTCTTATGAAAAGGAAATTGAGCCCATTTCTTTTTTGCATCCTTCTCATCAGCTTCTTTTATGATTTACTCATTACATTCTATCATCCTTTCAAAGTCCCTCTGCAATTCTTTCTTATATTTCTCTCAGTTTTTTTAGAGAAATCCCTCTTTAATAATCTTACTTAGTACCTTCTAAAATTTTATTATTTTCCTTCATTAAAGTTCCATTGAAATTCCTTTTCATTAAACACATCATAACATATTTAGCATTCACAATTTCCATCCATAAAAATTATATATGGTCTTTTGTAAAGCAGTTTAGAATAGGAAGCAATTATAAAAGGAGAAAGGGAAAAAGAGAAGAATAACGGTATTTATTACCCCCCTTTTTAATATCTCCAATGTTTTGTCTTTGGTAGTCTATTGCACCAAAAAACTTTCTTTGGGCTTCAGGAAAACTTGGAAAATATGTCAAGTACATTAGAAATTAATGTTACACATTGACAAAGGTATCTTTGTAAATTTGGTTCCTGTGCATCAGAGGCTGTAAGAGTGGGGCTGGTTTAGCAGCTGTGGTTTCTCTGATTAGGGAATAAAATTGGTTAAACAGATGTACTGTGTAGAAAAATCTGCAAGGTGATGCTGTTGCCCTTTAGGTCCATGTGGTTGTTGCCATATTGGGTAGGTCATCATCCCAGTTGGTTGGCCATTTTGGTTGTGGCCTCAAGGGAAGAGGCATACATGGCTTACCACCATTTTATGTTACTATGGAAACTGTCTTTGTTCTCAGCTAGCTTAGAACCAAAATGGGCCATGTGGCCTCTCATCTCCCAGTTGGTGCTGAGTGCACTTAGCCAGTAGTCTATGGCATCCAGCACCCAGGGCATCCACCTGGATGGTGGGGAAACATGGGATTTTGAGCAGAGGCCCAGGGCTGTTTGTGGCCTGGGATTTGGCTTGAGCTGTTTGTCCCAGCTAGCAGCTAGCACCATCCCCCTCTGTCTTTTTCCCCTTGGCAAGGCAGAAAGATCAGGGAAGCACCCAGCAGGGTCGAATCTCCCATTCTCCACCCGAGCCCCTGTGCGGAATGCAGCTTGGTGGTTTGTGGCTCAGCAGGGGAAATTTATTCCCAGTGCCACCTGTGAGGGCCCAAGTCTGCTTCCAGTTACCCTGCGGAGAAATGTAGCTGAGCGCATCAGTCAATAAAAGGCACAAGCAATAGTTGAAAATTCCCTTAAGGTTTAGAAAATTAGAATAAATATGGTAATTAAAAATGATTCTCAGATCTCCGTGGAACCTCCAATCTGTAACAGGGAAACTTTGGTGCTGCCACATCTGGTCTTTACCGCTGCATAGCCCCACCAAGTTTGTGTCCTCTAATGAAAAATAATTATACACAGGGACAGAAATATGTACTTATCACATATTTATTCTAACTAATCAGTTAAGGGGAGGGGGAATTGAATAGGAAAGCTGCCCAGTCACCATGTGGTCTGTGAGGTTCATAAAGTATCACCAAAGTGCATAAAATCACCCCAAAAGTGGAGAAAACAAAGAAATAGCACACATGTTAAAGAGGAATTCCCTTCTTCCCCCTCTCTGATCCCACTACTGAAATCAGAGAGGGGGAAGAGCAGCACTCACTGGCCCAGTCCCGAGTGTCTCCCACCAGCAGTCCAGACAGAAGATAAAGCCCCCACTCAAGTTTAAGTCTGTACTTTTAAAGATTTCCTTGCTGGGGGTGTGGCAAAGCTCTGGTGTGGGAGTGTCACGTGACATGTGGTCACCTGTCTGAGGCCATGCCCTCTCTACCTGTGGGAGGGATCTTCCTCATAATCCCTCACAATAGAAAAAAACTGAGTATTAGCCAAGTATTACCACAAACAAGGGATTTTACTTTCTGGAAGGAAATATGTACTAGGACGATTTCATGGTGCACCCACTCAAAACACGATACCATAGCATTAATTAATTTTATTTGTTTTATTTGAGAGAGAGAGAGAGACAGAAAGAGAGAGAGAGTGAGAGAGAGAAAGAGAGAATGTACATGTGCAGCAGGGCTTCTTGCTTCTGTAAACCAGCTTCAGACATATTTGCCACTTTATGCATCTGGCTATATGTGGGTAATGGGGAATAGAACCCAGGTCATCAGGCTTTATAAGCAAGAACCTTTAGCCACTGAGCTATCTCTCCAACCCCCAGAGCATTACTTTAATTAGAGTTTAGGTGTTATGTTTTCTATTTGGCATATTTCTGATGGGAAAATGAAAAAAGAGAACAATAGAAAGAGAAGAGGGAGGCAGTTTGTTGAAAGGCTTTTTGGGTTGGGTGTGAGCTCTAGCAACCTCTGGGGTTGCTACACATCATGGTCTGTACCTCAGTGGTGACAACTTGTCATCAATTGTTGCTTTCAGCAGAATTCACCAATGGTGACAAAACCGCTTGCTTTCTTACAGAGAAGAGTCAAGCTGCTCATCTTCTTCCAGTATCTGCCTATGGAGTGATCCAGGGAAGCTTCATGGAAATCAAGGATTAGCAGAGCTCAAGGCTGACCCTCCATTGCTGGAGGCACAGTGGGAGTGAGCAACCAGGCATGTGGGCAGCCCTCTCACGATTCTTTTCTGGGTTGTAGGTATATCATTTTCTTTCTCTTGCTGGGATACCATAAATGACCAGAAGAAGCTGAAAGAAAGGATATATTTCAGCTTATACTTCCAGAGAGTAGAGTCCAATAAAATGGGAAAAATATGGCAAAAGCAGAAAGTTGACATAACACTGACACATTGAAACATGTTAACTTGTAATTTCAGGCAAGTTCTACAGATTCCATACCTGAGCCTCTCCCCTTGAGTGTGAGGTGTCTCTACTAAATGAAAGTGATTGGTCAAAGATAGACCAACCAGCTCTCTCTGATTTACCTAGACCAGGTCATATAAGTCACTTGGGACAGGAAGCATCTTCTCTTTTCTCTCTTCCTCACATGGCAGGCCAGAAGAAGTACCTCTGAATTTCCAGAGCTTGGGTAAACCCCCTACCCCCAACCAATGGCTGTGTTGAGGGGCTCTGGTTCTTTCCCATATGAAGCCTTTTCCTCATGATGGGAACTCTGTTGTTTTCCCTTCTGCTTGTTTGACTGAGCAGCACAGATTTTGCTAAAACCTCTCCCACGTGTGAAAAGATCAAAATAGCCATAAGAACTCCATTTTGTGCTCAGTCCTCCATTTTAGCTAAAAGCTGACCTCAAACAGATATTCTCATTAAAAAAAAAAAAACAAAAACAAAAAAACAACAACAACAAAAAAAAAAACTTGTCTGTGTGCCAAAAGATATCTTGCTACCCCTAGACTCAGCCAGCAGAGGATAAAATGAAAGGTCCATGACTGTCTGCAGTCAGGTCATTCTGACACAACAAAGCCACAGCTGCAGAGGTTTGGAAAATCCCCACTTGCGGTTTTTGCTCTTAAATACCCAAAGTTGTAACTGTCCAGGGTCGCTTCTCCACAACTGTTGCACCAGTGTGTGAGTTGGATAGTGGCCTGAGCTTGAGCTTGTAATAAAGATCCTTGTTTGCTTGCATCGGACTTGGTCTCCCTGGTGGTCTCTGTGGGGGTCTTGTTCCTCAGACACAAAACATGTTCTCTCTAAACTGGTGTCTGGAGATCTCTATAACTCTCCAATTTTCTTTTACAGAAAGTCTCCCACTATGCCTTATCCTCTGGAGGTTTATGATTTTAATTATTTAATTTTATAGACAAGAATTCAGGTACTCTGTAAATTCTGAGGTGCACTGGGATTAGCTGGGTACTTTTTTAAGTTCTTTACAGGGAGGAAATAGAATCCCACTCATGTGAAGCCTGGATCACATCAGTGACCCACCTCCTCCAGTAAGGCTCCATTTCCTAAAGATTCCAGAAACTTCTCTAGCACTGCTACCCTTGGGGATTAATTATTTAAACACATGGATCTGTGGATTTTACATTCAAATAGCCACAGTCAAGAGGCCATGAAACTAAGTCATGTCACACTAAATATCTGGAAGTGTGGGGCAGGTGTCTGGTGTGTTTTCTTTTTCATCAGCTATAAACTGGAGAAAGCAGCAAGTGTGATTTGGCTGGAAGAGAAAAATGTCTCCAAGAAGACTCCAGGAATGAAGTGCTATAAGGGGATGCTGGGGTTAAACAGACGGTTCCTAGTTCAGGAAGTAGACAGCATTTATGGGATCAAGTGCTAAAGCCCCCATCCCATAGCCTGTGTACTCAGAGTTCTGAATAACTCCACCCACTCCTGATTCCTGGGACAGCTGGCAATGATCCTGTGACACACACAAATGCTGCCTGCCATCCCTGGGCTCTGCTTCTTCCAGTTTAAATGAGGAACCTCCCATTACTCATTCAGGCATACCTGCTTCCTGCTTCAGAGCCTACGTTTCTTGGAAATAGCTTGTCAGATTGCATCTGCTTCATGTAGCTTCCCATCCCCTTAGAGGAGGACCTCTATTCTGAACTCCTTTCAGATGCTGGAAATCCAGAAGGGAATAACCCTTCCAATCTGCCTGAAATTGCTTTTGTGATTTCAAGCCTGCTTCGGGGAACCACAATACACTATACTCAGATGAAAATTAGATTTGTAAGTACACCATTTTCTTCTCTAGGCAGCCTGCAAAACTTCTCTCACCTTCGTTTGTAAGGAGAGCTGCAAGGGCTTTAAATTTATAGCCATTAATAAGTAGGGTTCTGTCTAACACAAATTTTGTGTCCCTGAATCCAGCAGGTATGGAGAAAGCCAAAAAATTAAACTGAAACTTCCATGTCAGCCACAAGCCTGATGTGTATTAGAGCAGGTGCAATTAACTGACATTACATTTATTGGAACCTTGAAAACAATTAGCAAGTGTCCTAGTTGATGTGACAGATTTATTAATCATTTAATATATTTCTGCAAATTGATTTATCAAATAGCTACCTATGGTTGAATAACTCATTACTATGCTTATGGCTCTCTATATAACACTCCTCTGTCTTAAGAGGTTTAGTCCAATGTAGGCTCCTGTATTTCTATATTTAAATAGGCAACATCTAGAGAAATGAAGAACTTCACAAGAAGATAGGGGGTCAGAAACAGTGTGGCAGGGTCAGGTATTGGTGCCACAGAGGAAGAGCTTTCAGCCACAGAAAGGAAGGACACATCCAGGAGAAGTTTAAGGACATACAGCTGGGTTTCAGGAACAGCAAAACCTTGTCCAAGTCAATTTTAAGGTTGCCAGTTAAGCATATAAGCTTTTTTCAGATAAAACCTACAGCCAGATTGCATGGCAGTTCCTCCTCTTGGATGTCTGGCAAGGACCAGAAAGTAGCTCTTTGCATGCTTACACAAAATGTTCCTTTGTCTTTTGGGACTATTTGATTATTGAAATTATGCTATGTTCAGAATAAAATGATGCTTCTTTCATTAACCCTCTCACTCCTGAAACTACAAGAGCCAATCCCATACTTCTTCTGGGGGTGGGTGGCACAGAGTTTCCAACATTTGAGAACAGCTTTCCTGACCTCTGGAGTCTACTGGGTTCAGAGCTCTAAACCCTGGGTCTTCATTCTTTGGATATATTTATACTTACTGTGGTTTTATCAGCAGATGTCATTACAATGCCCCAAATATGAAAGAATGAGCTGGAACACCTCCATTGTTTGCTAGTTTTAAATTTTTAAAAATTCAACTAATATTTTTTAGCATGAAGATAATTAGGTTTTACTATATTTCAATAACGCATGTTTTTCATTCAATTTTTTTCATCTTCCTCCCCCTCATCCCTTGTTACTTCACCCCCCATAATCTCTCTTTCACTGTCATGTCTCATGTGACCTCTCTCATGGTATTCCAACCAGTTTCATAGACTATACTTTCTCAAATACCTTTATTTTACATACATATGGACATTCAAAGTTAGGACACACATGTGAGACAGAATGTATGACTGTTTCTTTCTGGACTTGGGTTACCTCACTTAGTATGCACTTTTTCAGCTGTATTCATTTTTCTGCAAATTCATTTTTCTTTATAGCTAAAGGGCTCTATACCTTATCTCCGAGATACTTGCACATCCATATTCATTGCAGCTCTATTCATAGTAGCTATGGAATGGAACCAGTCTTCAACAGAGTATTTGATAAGGAAAATGTAGTCCAAATATACAATGGGTTTCTTAGATTTTGTAATGAAACTTTCATCTTTATTTCAAAGCTTCAGCATATTGTTAACTCTTCATGGGCTGTCAACTAAATGTCTCTGAGGCCTTTCTTTGTGATAATCTGTTAAACAATCCACACCCTACTTTATACTATATTTCAGGCCTTTTTCTCATGCTACTTTAGGAAGGAACAATACACATTGCCAGTTTAGTGTGGATTTGATCCTTTTCTCCTCTATTTCCAGATATGTCCAGACACTGGGAATTTAATCTTGCTAAATCTCAGTTTTCTTATCTTCATTGCAAGGATCATGGTAACACCCATACCATTGGATTACTTGGAGATGATCAGTTACACTGACTCTTAATAACGTGTATGTAGTGTGATATGGTCCTCAGAGAAAAATGATTATTACTGTCTTTATTGGGAGCAACTGACACCAGACACTAGAGACTCTAGATTGGACCTATTGACACACTCCCACCCCCCATAGAAGTAGGAGGTCTCAGATGCCCCTTCTGCCAATGATATATGAGGTACTAAGGTATTGTGCTCAGGGGGGATAGAAGTTTAAGGGGGTGGGTAACTCCATCTATGCAGCTGTAGGTAGTGCCATCCATGCTGGGTTGAGGCCTTGCAATGCTGTGGCTTCCTTGGAGTTCAAAAGCCCCTGTTAGTAAGCCCCTCAACCATGCTCCATGAGGAAGCTCAAAACACTGGTTGGTTTGCAGCTGTAAACTTTGATGAAAATGATCTCTAATCAGTCATAGGCATCCCACCTATGGAGAACAAGTGCTTATGGGTATCTTTTTAGAAAATAGTTCATGCATATATAACTGTTTTATATATAGAAAGCACCCCAAAGATGTATATCAGGATTTTTATATAAAATTCTGGCTCTATCATTTAACACAGTTTTTTCTTATTTACTCATTTGGTATTTTATTTTATATAAAAAGGTGAATATCTCAAGACCAAAGAGCTAACTATAGCACCTACTGCTCTTTTTCCTCTATATATCATGAAATTTTATCACCTTTCTTAGGTATTTAATGCAGTGCTATACTGCTTAATAAATAGAATTTCTTACAACAAAACTAGATATAAAAAAGAAAAATTATTGCTTCATTTATTTCATTAACTTTAATTTTTGAGTTGAGCACTCACAGTGTGTAATGTACAGTGTTACATTCCGTAAAGACCTTGGGCTGGTTGCTGTGGTGACCACATTTTAAGTGCCTTGTTGATATTTGTTTTGCTTTGTTTTAAAATAATTTTAATGATTTATTGGTGAGAAGAGAGAGAGAGAGAGAGAGAGAGAGAGAGAGAGAGAGAGAGAGAGAGAGAGAGAGAGAGAGAATAGGTAAACCAGGGCCTTTTGCTGCTGTGAATGAACTCCAAATTTGTACATCTGGTTTTATGCAGGCACTATGGAATTGAACCCAGCCATCAGGCTTTGCAAGAAAGCACCTTTATCTACTGCTTAATCTACCCAGCCCCATGACTTGCTGATCTTTGACCAGTTATATGTATTAGGACCTTCTTCCTTCTTCCAATGAAGCTTCTGTTTGAATTGCTCAAGTTTGCATTATCTTGAACTTGTGAGATTATCTATTTATTATCCTATAATTTTGAGCACATTGTCTAGACTTCTTACTAGCCACTCTGGTTAACCAGACATTCCATAGAGCAAAGAAACTACCTGGCCTGTTAGAGAATCAGATTTCTTCCAGAGGATTCATTGGCACTCAACCAATAGGAAAGTCTTACAAACTGTGCACCTTGAATCTTGATTGGAATTAAAATTTTAGCTCTTATTAGGGGGTTGATGAGGTCAAGAACGTGCTTAAGCTTCATTTGTTAAAAGTAAACTAGTGGTGATGCTATTTCTTAGGTTTTTTAGACTTTCTGCAATTATAAATTAAGATAAATTATTATAAGAAGTTTAGGATTTTTAAAGTACAATTATCATTAAATGTTATTCCATCCAGTTGAGTCATATCAATATCCCTTTATGAAGTAGGCAGTTGAGCACTCCAATGGACAATGAGAATGTGATTGCCAGAAGCTTCTGGTTGAGGGATACTCTCATTTCCACCACCATCCTGGTGTCATTTTTATCATCAAACTCTCCAAAGATAGACATGGCTCCCCTGCATTTAATAAGTCCACACTTTCCTCATACCTCCAGCTTTTACTGCTATTTCTTTGACTTATCATTCTTTCAACTCTTTTCTAGGCTGTTTTAAGCCTTAGTGACTGCCATAGTGTTAGGTGTTCAAAATTCAGGGGTTAATAGTATGTTTTATGATTTCCCTTTGAGTCTATAAAGAAAAGGTCATTTGTCTTCTTGTACTTTAGAAATTTTCTTTTTATAGCTTTTGCAAATTTGGACATAAGTTACCTATTTCTAGCCTCCTAATACTTCCTTTTCATAATTCCATTACAGTCATCTGATTCACAAACTTAAGATACCCCAGAATACAATGCTCATGCATCCAGAGATGACTTTCCAGAGAGTTGTGAGTCCTCTTCTTTTCTGCATTTAGGAGTTAATTATTCTTACCAGTGCTGTCTCTGTCCAGTCCATGACCAAGAATAAGAAGGCAGCTGGGCATTTATTCATTTTCTAAAATATCTTATATCACTTTGCCGCACATTTTAATAACACATTATTTGTTCCTTTTAAGGTTCTTGTTCCTAATGTACTAAAACATAACTTTTACCATTAAGTTTAGTTTTCAGAAGCCTTTGTTTACTTAAGAGTAACTGAAGACTTTCCAATCTTTAATTTTTTTTCAATAAGTGTTAATAGAAAATTTGAATACAGATGCTGTTATCTTCCTAGTTAACTCTTTCTAGTATTATTTATTTCTCTTTGTGTGGTTGTGACTTTGTTCCGAAGAAACATATAGGCTTTTTTTTTCTGAGCTACTTCTTATTTAAGAGTTTTTGTCACATGTCATCATGTGAGGAAAGCAGAGAGTTAAGTGGAACTTTATGGAAGCACACATTAGGAAACATATTTGACTTGGAAAATTGCCCCATAGCATTGAGATAAGCTCCTGTCTTTTCAATTCCATGTTTGCAAATAAAATTATTAAAGAAACAGATCGTCTTTGAGGCACAGAGTTCGATGGCTGGTGTAAGAATATTTTTGCTGCCAGCTTAGCTATGGAGAGGTTACATCCTGGAATCCTTGGGAAGCATTGCTGACTTAATGGGAAAAGGGCAGAACTGGAATTGAGGCAGGTGAAGGGTGTCCCCTCTTATAGTGTTAATATAGAAATCAAATAAAAGAAGAAAAGATAAAATAGAAAAAGAGAAATGAGGGCTGGGGAATGGAGCTAACTCAAGCTCAGTGGGAGAATACTAGGCTTCCATATATAAATCATGGTTTTGGTTCCTCAGACAGAATAAAAAAGAAAGAGAGAAAGAGAGAGAGAGAAAAAGAGGGAGAAAGAAGAAGAGAATGAGAGAGGAAAAGAGGAGAATATTCCAAACTTGTAGCTTATTTTTGTTGTTGTTGTTGTTTTGCTTTATAATATAAAGCAAAGTACGGGGGATTGAGTCCAGTCCTTACACATACTAGGAACTTATTCCACTAATAAGCTATACCAACAGCCTACAAATTTCAATATGTTACTCACTGTATATATTTTTCTAGCCATAATCTTATGAACTAAGATCATATTTCCTATGTTAAAAGTTCTAAATAGTTCTCTATGCATATAAACTATTTTAGATAAACTCTTTTAAAGTAATTTTGGCTTGAGTACAGTACATGGACTATTGAGCTTCAAAATGCTAAAACATTATTTAAAATTGTTCTAATTTCAGGGTAGGGCTTTGTGGTACAGTCTTACAATCACTGCTACTTGAGAGGTGAAGGCAGGTTCAACACCTGCCTGGGATAAGAGCCAGTTAAAGGCCAGCCTGGAAAGCTAAGTGAGACATTATCTCAAGCTAAAAAGTGAAAATCTCCTGCAAATATAGCTCAATGATTAAGTACTTGACTAATGCATGAGGCCCTAGGTTCATTCCCCAGTACTGAAAAAACATAGTTCTAACTTTAGTATTTAGGTATAAGGACAGAGACCATTTCTCTAGGGATAGACTAATATAGTGTATTCCTTTTTCTTGAAATACAATGAAAATACCCTAAATACTGTTGGTACTGGGGTAAGAAAATAAGAGTTTTTGGTTAAAAAAAAAACTTTCACAGGTGTATGCCTCTTGGGTGAGAGATTTTATGGTCTGTTTGTTTTATAAACCTTTAACTCAGCTTCTGAGTAAATGTCATTGTGTTGGTTGTCATTGGTTTTCTTGGGGGGCACACATCTTCATTTTTGTGGTGGATGGGAGCTTCTATCATTCATGCTGATTACTGGTTCACCTTTGAAGAGGTTGGTAAACATGAACTGATGCTATGTGCTTGCAAACTGAGGCTCAAGTCCAGTATTCAGCATTCAGAAGAGCTGGACTGTGTTTGGGGAAGAATGTCTTCCATCAAATGATTATAATTAGCTTCTCAGTTTTGAAGAAACTGTGACTGTTGGCAGAGTTGCTGATGTAATTTAAAACACTGACTTTTAATTAATAGGATTCTTGTTGAATGGAGGTAATACTAATCAATTTGGAGAGAAGTATATATTTTTAATGTTCTTTCTCACTTCTTAGTGAGTTCTTATTAAATTATTTAATGCATGGACTATTTCCTCCTATGGTTTCCATGATTTTGTCCTTTTTAAATCTTATTCCCATAACATTAATGTGTACAGTGATTAAATTCATTCACATAAACAGTGGATAAAGGTTAATAAGGATACTAATAATAAAATGTGTCATCAAAATGTAAAATTAAAAATATATCAATGAATCATCTTCAAAAATTCACAATTCTTTTAGTATTTGTTATAAGCAAAGAATTATACTATATTTTAAATATCACCTACCTAGAAAAAGAAAAGGACATAATTTCCCTTTTAGTTTTATAGATAGAATGTAGATAAAGCAGCACATTATAAACATTTCTCATTCAATTTTTGTTTATAACTTTTTTACATGATAAATTGAATTACTTTTATAGCATCTTGAAGATCAAGATAAAAATACTGTGCTTTAGTCTGAGAGATATTTTGTTTAACAAAATCGTGATCATTTTATTACTTAATAAAGATGTTAAGTGGGACTGAATTGACCCATTCCCTATGAGGTCTCCACATGTCATAAATGTTTTTCACAGGTGGGAGCAGTGGTGTACCAAGGACAGACCACAGAGAACAGGTACAAGGACCCAGCTACATGCAGCCACCTTTGCAGATGATAAACTTCCCCAGGCTCTAAGCTATGACAGTATGAACCGAGAAAATTACATATTCACCTAAACCTGAAAAATCACTGAGTTCAAAATATTTAAAATAACATGCTTATTTCTGAAGAGCAGAGAGGATGAGATTAGGGCACAGCAGATGGCCCAAGAGCTGGAGACAATATTTCTTGCCAATGTTTCCAAGTGACCATGATGAGTTATAAATACCTAGTATTATTAACTTGCATAATGCTTTCCCAAATCCTGTGACTAGATGCTGTTATTGTTAGCCTGTGACAGATTTTATTTTACGAATATGGCTGCAATGATATCTCTCAGCTTGCATGCCTTTTCACAAAATGATCTCTTAGTTACTCTCTTCAGGATGGTGTTTGATACCTGATTCCCTGAGACTGGGATTTTCCAAGATAGGTCATGGGATCCTGGAATTCTTGAAGCTTCCTGCTGCATCACAAAGAAGACACTTGGAGATGTGATACTATGCATTGCTATGTGATGAGGAGCCCAGAGCAGGAGGAGCAACCAAGTCAGCACTCTGGGTCCACACTCCAGCTAGCACTATGCACTTCCCCTGGGAGTGATGTCTTGTGCTTGCCTAGTCCATATAGTTCCAGATGCAGGTCTAGCTGTTATCTGACTGAGCTCTGAGGCCCAGAACCATGTAACTGAGCATTATAAAGATAGATTGTGTGGAGAACAGTAGAGGGAGACTCCCTACACCTGTCTTCACCTGTGCACCCCCCCACATATCCACAAACATAAACATGCACATACACATGAAAAACGTCACTAGAAAGATGAGAGACAATTGACAAATTGTTGTATGAAACTACTCACTTTGGGGTGGGCATATATTCTTAACTAACTCGATTACATTCCCATCTTACAAGTAGAAGGTGAAATAAGAAAAGTTCAATAATTTGTCCAAGGTCCTAAAGTTAATAATGTCATTTCTAAGACTGGAAAATGGTTCATTTAAACTTCAACCTCTGTCATACACTACTTCCTCTACTTTTCTAGAAGACTCTGTGTTATTACTGACAGACAGCCTTATGACGGACTGAGTTTGATGACCTTCGGTGGAAATTGTCCAGATCCTAAAAAAACTCCCCTCCTTTCCTTTTTTGTTGACAACCACAACCTCCTATTGAATCACCGGAGTTGATTGGAAAATTAAAGTGGCAAATCTGATACAGCTTTGAAAAATACAATACATAAATTACGATCACATTAAGATGATTAGAACACAAGAAGATAGGCAAAGGTAATGAGAAAAGGACCTCTTCAGGGAGAAATGCAATTGTCCTGCAAGATTGCATCTTGGCTGTAAATCTAAGATACGCTGCCTGCCTACTTCTTATGCAGAACTGGTGTTGGTGTCATTGCTCCATTACTTAATGATACCAATTATTTAAAAATTAAGCTCAGGCTATCTCATGACAAGGTATTTATTATATTCAAGTAGAGCTCATTTCAGCCTTTCTTCAGGACATCACAGCCTTTCACAGACCCTTTACAAGCCTTTCATATTTTCCCAGGAACTGTACTTCTTAAAATTATGAACTCTTTTAGTGGAAATTTCTGACATAAAAAATTAAAAAGGTCAATTTTCTGATAAAGCACAGTATCTTCACAATTCTAGACGGCACTCCAACTCAAGGAGCTGATTGCTTTTCATCTCACAACTCCCTGAAGTGCTCACACTGAAAACCAGCCTAGACAAAACCAGAAGGCTTCCTTTTCTTCCAGATCCACCGGGACTTCCTGAGATGAGCGAAGCTGTGAAGAAAATGTAAATCACCTAGAGAGAGCCCATGATGATGATGGTGGGGTGAAAGTACAGAGATGGGTGTCTTTGGCCCACTCCTCTCTGCATACCTGTCCATGTCCTTTTTTTTTTTTGCTACAGGTGGACTGATGGCTTGTAGCTTTATTTCATTTTTTAAACATCTTTATTATGAAGAAGTATATACATTGTATGATCAAATCTTGTGAAGATGTCCCCATTTCCCTCCTTTCTGTCCCCTTCCTACTGGGGTCCTTCCTCGGTGTGCATAGAGGATCTGTCAATAGGATAGGGGGTGATGAACTGCACAAGAGGTAGCCTGTTTTTCTTCCTTTTTTATTTTTTCCCTTCCCCTTTGTGTATTGTTGCTGAGGGGGGCAATGTGTTGGCTATTGTTGGTGTCTGTCTGTATTGACCTTTCATGGATTATCAGACTCAATATGATGATTGGTCTCCTGTTTGTCTCATCACTTTCTCGTAGGTTTCATTGGCCCTGTGTGAAGGCAGGGTGGTTTGGAGAGACCATATTTATAGTGGGCATCAAGTTTGTGCTGCTGCTGTGTCTGCAGAGCAGCTTTAAGAGCAGGTCCAGTAGAGCCTCACTTATCCCAAAAGGAATGTTTTAGGATATGTACCTTTTACTGATCTCATGTACACTAAAAACATCACCAAGTTCTTTACAGAACAATAAGATGTAGTGATTGGAAAAGAAATAATACAGGTTGGAAAACTTAGTGTACATGCTATAAACCAAGAACAAATGCCCGCCAACCTGTAGTTATGCTACAGTCCTCAAATCCTGAAATCCTGCTCAGTTTCTGTCCATTAAATGCATTTTTGTATGCAAAGTGCATATGAAATTATAATAAAATTTATCATTTTAGAAATTCTAAAGTGATGAAGACATGTACAAGTGCACTTATACAAACTGAAATATCAAAAAGTAATAGTTCATATGATCAAACAAATTAGGAATTAAAAACTCAGGAGTTTAAGTATGAAACTGATAATGACTCACTACATTCAAAGCTAGCAAGTAAACAAGGCTCAAGCTAGAACACTCCTCTAATTAACTGATTCCTGGTGGTTTTCAATGGGACATATTTTCTTATTCTTCTGGTGATCCTCACATTTCCTTCTGCCACTGTTTTGTTGTATGCGTTACATTATTATTATTATTATTATTATTGTTATTATTATTGGAAATTCAGCTGACTTGTTTTGACAATTTAAGACCTAAGTATTTTGCAAAAGCTGAGGTTACACGTTATGACTATTAGGTCTCCAGAAATTATACTTACATTTTAATTTTAAAGTTTTTCAAGACTTAAAGCAAACCTTTGGGGGGAAATTAATATTGTGTTTTTTGGCTTAAAATGGAGGGATGAAAGGCAATATGAAAATAATTCATTGAAGGGTGAGTCAATACAGTGTGTCAATAGAAGAGTTTCTGTCTTCTTGGTCTTTTGCTAGGCAGGCCCTTGCTCCTTGTTTGGAGCCTGCACTCATGAAAGTGATGTAACCACAGTCTGTAGACTTCAGCCTTGACCCACACAGCTTCTGCTGGTGACTTTTCCTCCAAGGAGCTGGTTGGTTGACTTTTCGCTCCCTGACACAATTAAGCATGAGTCAAGGTGTCAGTTGACACCAGTCAAATCTGTCATGGTGACAGTGAAAGTTAAGTATTTACTTCTCTGTGGAGGACTTCTGTGTGTCTAGGACGATGTTTCGGAAATCTTGTTGTGGAATATGGTCAGCCATGGGAGGAGCACTTCTGCTCTGCAGGTGTTTGACGAATCCCATGGGCCTCCGTTTAGGCCAGTTTAAGAAGGAGAATTCTGTGAATACATCCATATTAGCAGCTTGCCTTCATCTCCTTATCACGTTTGGGCACTAAAATGAAGTATTCTGTGTAGTGCTGTCCTCTGGAAGCAAATGCACTAGGATGGATTTCCAGAATCTTTCAGGTCTAGTGCAGTCTAGGGCTTGGTTATTCAGCCCCCGGTCACCAAGAAGAGACCTTTGTAGTCTCTGGACAGAGGACAATAGGCAATTCCTTTAATACTTTCAGAAATCAAGTGGATTTCATGGAAAATACTTGCAAATGATTGGTGACATTTTTATATTATGAAATTTATTCTGTTATTATAGGTAATACTAGAATTACTCTTCAAAAACTCATAGTAAATTTAGGAAACTCAGATTCCAGGCTGGTCTGCTTCTCTGACCTGTATGTTTAAACTAAATTTTCTGGAGTCTAAATTATTTCCTGAAGCAAGGCATGAAGGTCACTTGTTAATCCCTGATGAACCACAGGTACTGTCCACACTGAAAATCAGCTTGGATTTTTTCCTTTTCTTTCTTTCTTTTTTCTTTTTGTCTGAGCATAGTACAGTAACAATACATCCTATTAGCCTAGTCAAAGTCAAGTGGTGATATTCAAAATAATATAATGATCTTTCTATGCATCATTAAAAATACTGTATAATTTAAAAGGAGAAAGAGGAAGTGGAATTTGAAAGCTATATACTACATATTATAAAAGTATTATTAGAGTTAAAGCAATAGCAACAACCCCTCCCAAAACACTTCAACACCACCACAATAAAAGACACCAAATTTCTATTCATTTATTCATAACATTTTAGCTAAAATAAAATTCAAGTACTTTTACTTATACCTGCACACTTAGCTGACTATAGCCTTTGCTTCTGTCCCTAAGTATTCAAGTTAATTTTCTGGTTAAAAAATCAATTTCATGATAGCAGGAATACAGTGGAAAGTGGCTAGATTAAACTATGGCCCTTGGCTACACATTTACAACACCAAAAATAACCATATGGCACCAAATGTGCACAGGCCACTCTGGAGATTTCAAGTAATTATGTCATGATGTGCTCATTGCTATGGATTCAGCCGCTTTACCTGCCTTTCTACCAGCTTTGTTCAGGAGCAGCTGCTGGTTTCAAGCTGCTGTCTGCTTCCAGCACAGACTGAATGAGAAAGTGCTTTCTAGAAAAGTCTTGTTCCAAAGCATGATTGGCAACAATAAACAGATTCAATGGGGGAACATAAAGTTCACTGGGCAAAAGTCTAATTGTCAGCTGGCGCTAATTTCCTGCCATCATTTCTGATTGGTAAATAACACTGCCTGAGCAATTGATGCGGAGTTCAAAGGGGTCTGGGACATATTAATGGACAGAAGAATAGAATGCTGCTTTGCCGAGTGCCTGATGTGATGGCTTCATTATCATGATTGTATGAGTGAGCCTCAGCCACCATTCCTATTCCTACTCAGAACATGTGCCATGTCAGTCAGTGCACAGAACATTCCATTATTTTTTGAAGAAAATGCTCAAGGAAGATATATAGGTACACATCTACAGTATTATTTAAATACCATGTACTGAGTGACTGTATAAGTAGAAATATTTACTTTGAAATTAATGCTTAAAATAGTTAAGTTACTGACTTTCATGGCAATGGTACCTTTAAAAATCGTTTTTGAAATGCATATTTACTGGGCTGGAGAGATGGCCCAGCAATTACAGGAATAGGCTTATAAAGTCTGCTAACCTTGCTTCAATTTCTCAGCCCCTAAATCAAACCAGCTACATAGAGGTCACATGCCTCTGAGATCCCAGAGCACCTATGATAATAGAAGGCGGAGCCAGGAGAAGGCTAAGCTTGTGGACAGCAGCCTGGCAAGTCCTTTACAACAACAGGAAAACCTATTACAGAGAAAACGGAGCACAGAACTCTCAAAGGTGTCCTTTGACTTCACACACACACACACACACACACACACACACACACACACA
>PVHP010034853.1:0-19267 GCA_004024765.1 Zapus hudsonius
CAACTCTGAGAAGAGAGTCAGAGGCAAAAGAATCCCCAGAAGCTCATGGACCAGATAACCTCACAAATATAGTGGTGAACAATGAGAGACCCTGACTCAAGTCTAAAGGTAGAGACTGACACTTGAAGTTAGCCTTAAACAGCCACATGTACATACATACTTATACCTACTTACACATACAAAAACCTACCCACCCACTCACATCATATACACACTGAGATGCACTCCATCAAAATAAATAACCTTTAGATTTGTCTAGAATTACATAGTTCCTAGAGAATAATTAAAAATAAAATTGGTCTTTTATTGTAGTTGGCTCTTTTTGTTTTTCTGAGACAAGGACTCACATGCCACAGACTGGCCTTGAACTTGCTAAATAATGAAGTCAAGCCTTGTTTTCCTGATAAGCTTGTTTCCATCTCCCAACTGCTGGGTTTAAAGCTGAGCATTAACCACATCTAGCTGAAGAAATTACTACTTTATTTTTCATGTGTGTGTGGGGGTGGTGGTAAGGCACCTTCTGCATTCTTCTACAAGGCCCTAAAATCGTCAGAGAAGAAATGGGGTGTCCCACTCAATTGCTCCCTCTGAGTTGGAGCTCCTCTGATTTTCCGTTGTCAGCTCCCCTGTTGGACTGGGGTTAGATATCTGGATGTAATCCCAGCAGTTTATGAGGGATATGGAGATTCAAACCGTGTCTTAGGCCTCCCTGAGGGCCTCCTGTTTATGCAGAAAGCACACCTAACCACTGAACAATCTCTCCAGCCCTGAACATGTCTTCTTAAAATAAGCCTTTCAAGCCCATTAGTCAGTGTTTTATTATTTTCTACATACAAGTATATGATACCTTCAGAGAAACTCACACCCATATATCCTGTAGATTTTTACACTGTATTAAATAGTAATTATAACAGTTGACATTAGTTCCAACTTTATCTAATAGCTAACAGATACTTTAAACAAGTTATACATAGTATTCCTTTCAAATATGAATAAATTCTAGAGATATAGGTATGACAGCTGAGTTCTTATATCATATTTTTTTCCTTTGGTCTATAATGACTCCAAGAGCTCCCTCCATTAAGTTCCTTTTTCAGTCAGCAGGAATGAATTCACATTCAATAAACGGGAGATCCTCCCTGCAGGACAATGGCACAGAGATGGCATAATAATTCTTAATACATCCTGCAGAAATAGAGAGCTATGATACCTTTCTCACATTTTAAGTCTCATAACTGTTTTTTTTTTCAATATCACTCAAAGGTACAAGCCAGTGCCCTTGTAAGAAAAGTCAGAATAGTAAGAGAAAAATAAAAACTGATTCAGTAAATCAAAGTCAAACATGAAAGTCTTCAGAATGCAGACCTGAGACATGAAAAACTGTCCTTGTTTCTCCCTAGAATTAAGAAAGAAAGGGATGTCATAGATGAATATGATTGGTCAGAAGTTATTTGAGCTAATTCCAATAGACTAATTGCAAAAGTTCAAAAAGGGCTGGGCTGTGTTCACTCTCCTTGGCATGTCTTATTCATATGTGACATGATCTCTTCTGATATGTACATCTAATGACCTACTATCCTATGGGGAAATTTTAAGAATTTCCTGTGTCCAGTTCTTAAACAGAGAGAGGGTGGTATAGATTAGAGAAATATTTCTGGGCTTTAAATATTTACATTTTTATATTTTATTTATGTATTAGGGAGAAAGAGAGAAAGAGAAAGGCTGAGAGAATGGTTACACCAGGGCCTCTATCCACTGAGAACTGAGAACAAATTCCACATGCATGTACTACCTTTTCATCTGGATTTACGTGGGAACTGGGGAATTGAACCTGGGTGTTCTTGGGCTTTGCAGGTAAGCACCTTAACTGTTTGAGCCATCGCTGCAGCCCCCGGCCTTTAATTTTTAAAATTCATTTTATTATTTATTTGTATGTGAATGTCTCTGTCTGTCTGTCTGTCTGTCTATTTGTGTGTACATGTGAGTGCATGTGGAGGTCTAAGGAAAACTGTTGGGTCTGTTTTGCTTGTCACCTCATTTGAGGCAGGTTTTCTTATTCTGAATCCTTTCTCTGCTACTCTTTGCTCTGCTTCCCAAAAGCTTCTGGAAAATTCTCATTTCCACTTCTGTTTTAGTTTGCTTCTTATGGCTGGGACAAAAAGTACCCATTAAAAAGAAAATGATGGTACACTTGGGTTGCAGGTCACTGAGAAATCAACCTGCAGCTAGCTTGAAACCTCCTCCCTGCTGACCAGCTGAAAGAAAGCTGATAAAAGTTATGGCTGCATGCAGCCCTACGGGAGATAGAAGTCATCAATGGTGATGAACACCAGTGGAAATTGCAAGATTTAAGACTAAATAGCTAGGTCAAATGGGCCAGCTGGGCAATAGTGGCATGTCTATTGTAGAGGAAACCAATTGATCTCTAATAGTATTGGAGGCCTTCTCCATGGGAGGGAAAGCATGCCTGGTACTGAAGACCTAGTCAAAAGCCTATATTGGGGGATGTCATGAAAACTAGTAGATTAACATCTGCTCTGTTGTCTGGCTAACTGCATGTATTATGCCAACCAAACTGCCTTACAAGCACTTTTAAAAAAATAAGCATATACAAATAATACTACTACTAAGCTCTTGGCTTGAGAAGCTTTCCTTTTTCAGATGACAGTGACCACTTGAATCACTCAAAAGACACCACAGTGCTGAGAAGAAGTGACAGCAGAGAGTTCAGCACTGGGATATCTCTATCACACTTCCTGAGGCTCAGGATCTATCACATTGCAAACTTCCAGACACAAAATAGCCTTGATATTTATGATTTCACAATGCCTGGTAATACCTACACATAATGAGAGGAAAAGATGATGACACTGAAACCAAATAGAGACTAATTGAGGAGAAGAAATATGAGGGAGGGGGAAAGAATCAGAATGGTTTATGGTCTATAATCATAGAAGGTATGAATAAAAAGTTTAAGAAATAAAAAGGATGGGAGAAACATGTTTATTTCAGCTGACAGACGAGGATAATTTTCATGATGGCATGGCAGAGTAGAGGCTCACCCTGACATCTTTTTATTTTTAATTGTCCATAATGAGTTACATTATTTAGTGGGCAAACAGTGAGTTGTTATCCCCAATTCCCCAATGCTCCCCCTCTCCCATCCCCAATCAGCTGGATATCCTCCTCTGTGGGTTGTCTGGATCAGTCCTTGTGACAGGGGACCATGGATAGCCTAGTATTCAGCCAGGTTCTCCTGGCCCTAGTATGTTGTTACTGAGGGGTGCCATGCCTCTGGATAGTCTCCTCCACTATGGCTCTGACAATCTTTCCGCCCCCTCTTCCACACAGTTCCCTGAGTCATGATGGATGAGTATTAAGGATGCTTTAATGTTGTGGGCTTAGGGGTCTTTTTGTCAAAAATCATTGGTTTCTGTCTCACTGGTTTATCCTGTGTTGATTGAATAGCTGTGGCTGTGGGTCCCTAGTTCATCCCATCATTCTCTGCGGGGTTCCATATGGATCCTGCACGATATGATGTGGTGGCTCCTCTCTTGCCAGGATCTCAGCTATTGGCCTACGGTAGGTTGGTAGTGTTAGATGGGCCCCAGCTGACATCTTTCTATGATAGCTAGGAAGTAGTAGCAAGAGTGTACTATGTCTTTCAAGGACGATTTGAATGGCATCACCCCAAGGCATGTCCCAATTAAAACACCTCATCCAGCAATGTTCCACTTCCCAAATTGCCAACAGATGGAGATTGAGTTGGATGCTAGTTCATAAACACAGGGGGCTTTAGGAGGCCATTTCATACTCCAACTACCATAACCTTCCATGTCAACATCTGCGTCAGTGTGCTGGTATTTCAGAAGCCCACCATGACTTCTGAATTTTCATGTGGGTTCTGAGGATTGAATTCTGGTTCTCCAGCTTGAACAGTGAGTGCTTTGTCTGAGTCAACTCCCCACCCCTATTTCCAGATTTTAGTGGTTCACTTTGAGATAAGTTGGTTTTGGTGGCATGCATGGAAGAAGGGAAACTCTGACTTTTATGGCTTGCCTTGGGAAAGAAAGGTAGAAGAGTGGAGAACTGTTTGTGTCTGTAATGCCATCCAGATCAAAGTATTAGCTTGAGAAAGAACACTGGGACATAAAATCTCTGAGCTCCAACAATCTCATTACATAAAATATGCTGAAACATGTCAGGGAAATGTAACCTTGGTCCAAATGATTTTTTATTTTTTATTTTTTTTTATTGTCCATAATGAGTTACAACATTTATTTAGTGGGCAAACAATGAGTTGTTATCCCCAATTCCCCACTGCCCTCCCCTCCCCCCTCAACTGGATAACCTCCTCCATCTTCTTCCTTAACTTCTCATTAAATTGAATTATCTAAGCATTCAATAATTGTAATACCCAATCACCCAGTGACTGATGGAGTTGGTATATAGAAGCAGCCTCTATTCATACCTGTACTAGGAGACTCTTACGCGTGTAGAACTCCACCCCACAGAGGTCCTAAGTAGAATAGCTTATATTACAATAGCTACTGTGGGTGCTGATTCTTCTCTCTTGTATTATTCTGCTCTTTCTGGGCAGTGTTTCATGGAATTACTTTTTAATATGTATCTACATTCTGTAAATATTTATATGTACAAAATTTCTCTAACATATGTAAATATATGTATGGATTATGCATTTTCCTGAAAAAATATTTCTAAAACTTAATTTTAAAAAATTGAATATCAAACCTTAAGTCTCAAGACTTCTGTATCTATATTCATAGCAGATTTAAGGAAAACCTCTTTTGGTCCTTTCATTTGAAATCTTTTCAGAAGGATTTGTTATTACTTTTGCATGGGTCAGGTTTAGCCCTATCAAGGCGGATTTCTAGAGGACAAATACTTTCTTAGCAAAAGGCCCCAGAGAAAAATAACAGTAACACTTGAAGATTCTTAAATGACACTTTCTAGGAAGTAAATCTGGGGAACTTGTGTTTAATGATGTTTTAAGAGGATTATTTGATGGAAATTTCAGAAAGCATCAGATGGGGTTAAGAGTGATTTGTCAGTTGCTTCTAATTAAAAGGACAGCCATGGTCAAAGTGATGGTAGTGAGTTATAGCAATAGACGCGCTGCTCATTAATGGACTTATATAAAAAAATCTTTTCACATGGGCATGTTCTGCAGCTTGCTGGTTTCTAAAGCAGCTTTGGTGAAAATAGGAATCATAAATGGCCTTATTGACTTTTTCCAAACTACATCAGCATACCTCTATTCTAAATAGCTTTGGTGGAGACAGCTGTATTCTATTGTTAGCAAAACACACTAAAATCGCTAATAGAAGAGTGAGAGTAAACTCACAGTGGGGTGTCAAAACTAGCACACTACAATATTAAAGTCCAACTGTGAAAAGCTTTCTACGATTTTTTTCCATATCAAAATTTGTTTTAAACACTTTTGAGTATTATTATAATTAACTCTAGCAGCTTTGTAAGCAGTTCCCTTTATAAGAGAAAAAAAAAACACCATTACTTAAAGGTTACTAGTTCTTGACATTGAGCTTTTAAGTGGATAATTATATTTATTGAGAGGTGATGCTCACTTGACCACTTGGTGTTTCTGCCTCAAACCACAGGGAAACCAGGCAGGTGAACTGTTTATTTTTTTATTATTATTTTTTATTTCTCGTGTAATGGATATTGCTATTGCGACTCCATTTCTCAGGCATAGTTGGTTAACTAAATCTTTATTTCCAGAAACTAAAATGTCCTTCTAGTCCCCGTTCTTGGGGAATGAAAAGCTTCTACCTTAAAGAAGTGAGTGATACATTATCCGCTTGCTCTAAATTGAACCCATTTGGAGCTATTTGCATCTTGTAGGAACCTACAGCTGAGTGCTCTGCTTAGAGGTGTAATGAGTGGTTGTCACAACACACTGGAGGTGGCCCCATAACAAAATGATCCCCTGTCAATCCCCTCACAGGAAACGCTTTGGCAACCTGTAATTCGGCCCCAGTATTAACATCCTGCCTGGGTTTTGTTAAATGGCACTTTCTAGGAAGTAGATCTGGGGAACTTGTGTTTAATAATGTTTTAAGAGGAATATTTGATGGAAGTTTCAGAAAGCATCACATGGGGTTAACAGTGATTTGTCATTTGTTTCTAATTAAAGGACCTAATCTCTTATCACTGAAGCAGCCTTTTTTTTAATACTAAAGGCACAGATGTGAATGGAAACATATTAATGAGATGTCATACTACATAGTCATTTAGTGTTTTGTTTAACTTAAACATAGCAGAAAATGTGTGTCTAAGTAGACACATGTAATGACATCCTGATAGAATTATAATTTCAGGCATTTGCATAATCTTTAGTAAAATTCACACTAGGTTCACCTTGCATTGCTAATTTCATTTCCTAAATCTGCATTTTTAGAAAATTAAAACAAAGTCAAACTTCAAGTACTATGGGAACAGAAAGCTTTTATTGTTAGTTCCTTCAAATTAAAGCTGGATATTCATTTAAAGACTTGAGTGCCAGGTGTTCTAAAACAGTGACAGGAGCCTCTCAAACTGACATGAAGTTTTGCATTTTCTGCAGCTACGAAAAATGGTTTAATAATTCCAGCCATTCAACAGTTTTTTTTTCTTAAGAGAGAGCTGAAGATGGGACTTCTAGATCAGACAGGTCAAGTGCCCAGGTTTGTCCAGGTTCAGGATTTTGTGAGCTGTAACTTCCAGGAGTCAATCAGGTAATTGGGCGATGACAGAAGCCACAGGAGCCATCCTATTTAACTGTCCCCTGATGTGTAGCACATGCCTTGCCATTAGCCCAGCAAGAGAGCACTGGATGAGGGTTAAAATCAGGTGATCTCAAAATAGTTTTAATATGTGGAAAGGCACTGAAATTAGACACCTACCTCAAATTATTGGTGAGACTGCTGGTAGGAAACCATCATTATTACAAGTCCTAGTTAAAGATAATTTAGAAAATATCTGCCAACCTGCCCTCATAATATTGTGTTTCAAGAATCCCATTCACTTAATAATAAAATTATGGTATATCTCCTATTTAAGCAGCTTATTAACATTGAAATTTATACCTTCAATTCACAAAAGGAAGACAACTTTGGTGAATTTATAGGTATATTGTCATATGACCTTTGAATAGGCAAACCAGTATCTCCATGGAATAAAGATGCTATTCAGTATCATTAAAAAAAACCATGAAAATTAAAAAAAAATTGTTAAACTTGTTGCATATTTTCTTGGTTTATGTTTTGTGCATATGCTTTTGGGCTTAAACAATGAATTAGTTTCTGTCTTGTATATAGACTCAATGTGGGGTGTTTCCTTTGAATGGATAATTAGATTGTACTTAGAAGGTTATCTTTGTATAGCTACATCTTCATCTTGGTGGTTGGCAAGACATTCTAATTTCTTATGACACTCTGAAGCAATGGACTCTGGAGTCAGAAAGCCTCATCAGTTACCAACTGTGTAATTTTGAGAAAGAGATATGATATGTTTCGATTTTTCAATCTAATCCATAACTAGGAAATGTAAATATGATGGATGGTGCTTTATGTAAACCAAAAAGCACATATGGCATTTTTCGACATGCTTGTCAGAAAATTCTCTTTGAAAATGAATACACAAGAATTTGAAAAAAAAATAATAAAAATAAAAAAAGGGCTGGAGAGATGGCTCAGCGGTTAAGGCACTTGCCTCCAGTGCCTAAGGCCCTGGGTTCAGTTCCCCAGGTCCCACATAAGCCAGACACACAAGGTGGTGGCCCTGGTGTACTCGTGTACTTACTCTCTCTCTCTCTCTCTCTCTCTCTCTCTCTCTCTCTCTCTCTCTCTCTCTCTCTCTCTCCTTGAAAATGAATAAATAAAAATATTAAAAAAAAGAATTTGTATCAAACAGTTCATTCTGAGTCCCCCAGTTTGTGCATCTAAGGTGTGAAGATTGTAGGGGACTTTTGTGAATTCAGAATTTAAAGATATTAGAAAATCACAGAAAGATAAACATTCTGACACCACTGCCCACCTTTAAACAACTTTATCTGAAAGTGACCATTGGGTATTGCAGGAATTAAAGAGACCATGGTTCCTCCTCCTGATTGCCAAAGAATCTACTAACAAAAATCTTCATTGAGAACTAAATAGATTTAAATTAATTAGTAGAGAATCAGAAGACCTTAGCCCATGGAATAGTGTGAGTGAGAAACTATCTCTATTCCAATATTGGCAAAAGGAAGGAGAGCTAATGTGTCCAGAACGTGGGAGAGATGGAGCATTGTTACGGGAAAGCCTGAGACAAGCAGAGTGCAGTGACAATTCCTCTAAACCTCATGTTACAGAAGAAACTTTCGGGTATGATGAAATGGCAAATTCTGATGCTCTCCTCTATGGTGAGGCTGTGTTGAATTCTGTTGCTTCATTAAGACCTCAGGAGATTCTGATGTTCCTGGTCCTTGGACGACCAAATTTACAACAATATCATAAAGGAGCTTTGTCACTGCCCAGTGTGAGGCATCCAACCAGATAAGTCTAGCTCAGATGAAACTTCAAGTTTCCTTGTGAAAATTAGAGTCAGAATAAGCAAGAAGAAAGTCTCTTTTCCTTAACATGTATTCTATATTTTTTTAACTAAAGCTAAAATTACATTTCAGCAAACAGAACAAAGGAAAATATGATTAAAAGTGTGGTCTGAGAACACATTAAAAAGCCCCCTTGATAAATCTGGTGTGTCTAGGTTCAAAAGATGAAGAATAGGTGAATTAAAATATGAAAGTGCCAATTTCTTCCCGCTTTTCTCCTTTCCCTTGTCCCTTCCTTCCTACTCTTCCAACCTTCCTTCCATTCCTTGACTTTTTGAGGCAGGGTCTCACTCTAGCCCTAGCTCAGGCTGACCTAGATCTTGAAACCAAGATGGCTTCAACTTATAGCATTCCTTCTGCCCCAGCCTCCAAAGTGCTAGGATTATAGGTATTTTCCACAACTCATGGCTAGTAGTACCAAAATCTACATAATAGGACACATGAGACAGTCATTTTCTTTTTGTTTTCATCTACATTTTGCTTGTATAATCAGTGTGTGATATATGTATAGCACAACATTTAAAAAAACAGGAATACAAAGTGTTTGACAATATGCAAATTCAAAAGAGCTTTCTAGCTCTGTAAATGAACAGATATTGATAATATTTAAAGGAAATGTATTAGACCATTTTTTCCTAAATTTCGATATTTCATTTTTCCTTTCAGCTGAGTAGAATTCCATCGTGTAAATATACCACAGTTTTGCTGTCCATTCCTCCATGGATGGGTGTTTGGGTTGATTCCAATTCTTGGCTATTATGAATTGAGCTGCTATAACTATAGTTGTACAAAATTTTCTGCGTCGAGATGTGGCATCTTGCAGGTAGATGCCTAGTAGAGGGATAGCTGGGTCCATTGGCAGGACCTACCTCCCAAGGATTCTTCAACTTCTCAAAAATAATGTCACTACCAGAAGACCAAGCCCTCATCACAAAGATTTTATGAGGGAGACTTCATATTTAAACCATAACAATGTATGATTTAAAAATCCTGATATCAAACATTTTTATGGACTATATACTATCTCTATCTTATTGGAAACATTAAAAAACAAACAGAAGCCATTCAAGGTGGTCTATGCCTTTAATTCCAGCATGGAGAAGGCTGAGGTAGGAGGATTACTGTGAGTTAAAGGCCAGCCGGAGTCTACATAGTGAATTCCATGTCAGTCTGTACTAGAATGAGAACCTATCTCAAAAAGCCAAAAATAGACAACAGGCATTATTCCTCTAGGACTCATGACTTCCCCCAACATAGGCTTTTGACTAGGTCTTCAGTACCAGGCATGTATACCCTCCTGTGCAGCAGGCTGACAATCCAATTAGAGAGCAACTGGTTATCCCAGAATACATGTGCCACTAGTGTCCCACTTGGCACATTTGGCCTGTCTGGCCAGTCTTAAGGGTATTATTTTCTGGCTGAATACATAAATTATGCCTACCAAACTGCCTTTGTGACAGTGCTTCCATTTATAACTAAATGGATAGCTCCCATATCTACTGAGATTTTATTTTTTAATTATATTTTTTTTTTCGTGTGCTACACTGACTTCAATAGGCCAGGGGCAGGGGCAGCCTCCTAGGCCCTAAGACTAGAATCACAGACACATTGGCTAACAGAACACTTTTTTTTTTTTTCTGACCGAAACCCTGAGGAGATGGCTGTGTCACCAGCAGAGATGTTATTGGTTGTAATACTAAGGTCATCACTTATATGTCATCCAGTGACTATGGCTAAGCTCCCTTAGGCCACCAGCACTTCTGCTGACTGCTGTCGGCATTGGGAGGATTACAGCACTATGCGTTTCATCCTTATGCTGTTTGGCCCAAGGTCACAGAGGATAGACCTGGGGGAGAGTGGCCTGTGTGCACTTTTGTTTCATTCTCAACCCCCATCATTGACATGGGCATTGGCTAAACTGTTTTTCCTCTCTTAAAAATTTTAAATATGTTTATCATGAATAAATATATACATTGTATGAGCAAATCTTGTGAATGTGATCCATTTCCCTCCTCTTTGTCCCCTACCCTTTGGGGTCCTTCCTTGGTGCACATACTGGATCTGTCCATAGGGTAGGGGGTATAAACTGCACCAGAGGTAGCCAGTTTTTTTTTTTTTTGTTGTTGTTGTTCTTTTTTTTTCTTCCCTCCTTGTGACATTGCCCCTCTCTTCAAGTTTTGTATGGTTTCGGTCCTCACTCTTACATTTTCAACACTTTATTCAATTTTACTGTTACTGAATCCATTGACACTTGCCATTTGAATTCTGATCTCACATAATGTTAAAAATGAATCCTCAGGGCAGGAGAAATAGCCCAGAAATTAAAGGCACTTGCTTGTGTAGCCCAACTACCCAAGTTCAATTTCCCAGCCAAACAGTCATCCATATAAAATTAAGACAAGCATTCTTTTACAGTACCGAGACCCTAGAACACACACAGACACACACAGACACACAGACACACACACACACACACACACACACACACACACACACACACACACACCAGGAAAGATGAATTATCTACTGAAAAGGAGAAGAAAAAAATTAAGATAACTTGTGTCCTATTTTATATCTTAAATTTAACACCCTTAGTAAGAAAGAAAAATGTACATAAACCTACCAGTATTGTCTTGTGTTGAAAATATAGGGGAAAAAAGAGTTGATTTCACATGCACAAGGTTTATAGCCAAATTTACAAAGTGGTGTGAAGCGAGGCCCCCCAGCATTCTGCCTGCATCTGCACGGTGATAACTAACGTCTGCATGGCCAGTGCTCTGTACAGTGAATCCTAGAAAAAGAGAAAGGTGGGGTCTAGCGTTAGTGGTTGAGTCGCTGTGCCCTAGGGGAGCCTATATGGATAGCACAATAATCACAGCAGGGTGAACAGCAGAGGTTACAAGGCTGTTAGCTACATTTGAAAAATCAATTAGGTAGGCTGCAGTGAAGTTTAGTTCAAAAATGGAATTGTGTGATATTTCGGAAGATAAACTCACTAGGCAAGTAGAAGTTGAAGACTTAAGGAAAATTAGAAATTATTAGAAATTCTAGGGAGAAATATATATATTTACATATACATATATTTACAATATATACAATATATTTACATATTTACATTCATATGTACATAGGGAGATATATATATATGTATATATGTATATATATGTATATATGTATATGGAGAGAGGGAGAGAGAGAATTGTAATACATGAACATAGTGTAAATTTGATCTTAATCTCTCTCATTACTCTATTTTGTCTCTACTTCCCAAACCCGATTCTAAAATGACCCTGTCCTCTTTCCAACTGATCTTTTCTTCTATTTTGATATATATATCTCTCTCTCTCTCTCTTGCATCTTCTATGTCAAAATTTTGATGGGATCAATGTTGTTCTGGCCTTGTATACATAGCAACATCCAATGTGAGGTCACAATGAACTGATTAGTTTGTGTCTGGAGTTCATTCCCAGAAGTGCTCACCCCACCCTATATGTTTCTTCCATTATTTCTGCGCCCTTTTAAGTGATGTTCCTTGAGTCATGAGGGTATGACAGAGGCTATTCATTTAGTTCTGTGCTCTCACCAGCGTCTTTGTTTCAGCTTTGTGATGAGTATTTTCCCACTACTTACAGCCATCTCCTAAAATACGCTTCTCTCTACAGCAGTGAGCACAGCATCAACACGCTTTCTTCCAACTCTGATGCAATGTTTCCTGAGACTCTACTGGGTAACCGAGATGCCTCTTCCAGTGGTGAGCACTCAACTGTCACTTCTCAAGACACTCTTGAGTCCTAGGTCTTCCCACTGTTCACCTCCATGTACTAAAAAGAAATGTCTCTAACAGAAGTGAGAGCAGCAATGACCTATGAACATATACATAAACATTTAGGGTCAGAGCAACTTAATGGACACAACACATCCACTTCACCAAAGAAAGCCGAACAATGCAGTCTGTTGCTAATGCTCTTGATTTTCCACCAGAACTAGATGGTAAGATCCAATGGCCAAAGACACCACGCTGCACAACACTGAGAAATCAAGCTGGAAGTGAGCTGGAAGCCTCCTCCCTGAGCCTACCTGGCAAGGTGCTGGATAATACTTGAAGGCTGTTGCAGCAGCCTTACCTGGCAGTGGAGCTGGGAAACTCCATGTGGCAGATTGAATGAAGTGTGTCCCTTGAGGCTATGTGGTTTGAATGCTTGGTCCCAAGCTGGTGACAATTTGGGAGGTGGAGACATTGGAGAAGGTCTCTGGTTATATAGCCCAGCTTATCCTTGAGAGATCTGGCTAATACAGACTACTTCTTGCCATGTTGCATCCATCACCATGATAAAGATTCCCTTCAAATCTCTATGCTAAAACAGACCTTTTCCTCCTACCAGGTGCATTTGGTTGTGAGTTTTGTACCATTAACAAAAAGTTAAGTGCAACACTACACAATTGGCCAGCCAGGCAACTTGTGCAATAGTGCAAAGTCAGGTGTAGAGATGACCAACATATCTCTGAGTGCATTTGAGGCCCGCTTTATACAAGAGAATTCATGCCTAGTACTGAGCACCAAGTCCAAAGCTGATGTTTTTTAAGATTAAGGACTCTAAGGAAAGCTACCAAGATTCTTTTTCCCTTTTAGTCACAGGAGTTTAAAATACTCAAAATACGAAATGTGCCAGTTTAAATATGATATCTCTTGCTTTCACTGCCATCCTTGTAAGTTGAATAAATGTAATTCTCCTCAGCCCAGACCGGGTTCTATAGCTCTCTTCAAATACCTAGGGAACATTCTACAAATACCAAGAAAGCCTCCTCCATGAACTGATAGAAATTGCTACAATATGTTTGCATATGTGGCAACGTGCTCAAGACTCTCTTTTGAAAATAATTTTGTGACTTTGTGCATAATGATGGATTGATTATTAATATAAAGAGTCCAAGCTCTGGTGGTCGAGTTGCGTGAACCTGGCAGATGCAGATCTTTTTCAGTTCCTCCTTTGTAGGCCACGCTGTGTGCATGACACAGAAACATGACTTTCCAAACCCACCTTGCTCAGTGACAGGGAGAACAAGTTCTGTAACTCAGTGACTGCCTAGAATGCCACCACAATTCCTTATGTAGACCTCTGTTCTCTCTCTCTCTCTCTCTCTCTCTCTCTCTCTCTCTCTCTCTCTCTCTCTCTCTCTCTCCCTCCCTCCCTCTCCCTCTCTCTGCCTCCTTTCTCTAGTAAAAATGGCAATCCACACCATTCATATGATCTAAAAACCATCTATTTGTTCTGGTATTTGATGTCTTTAGCTCTTATTTCTGTCTCAGTCCTTGTGCTTCCAAAATTCTTTAACGAATGATTCCTATCCTTAGGCATTGGTCAAACATTTCCGTTTCTCTTTCCGACTTGTCTGTATTAGTGATGATAACAGTGTCTCTCACACAATCTGACAGTGCATTTTGTATTGATTTTAGTATTTTAATTTATACAGTATTGAATACGGTGAATTTGAAACTGGAGAAATTAAAAATAATGAATCGGTTTTTGGAAGTATTTCTCAACTTAATCTATTCCTATCTACATAGCTATCATTTTTCCCCAAGTGATGATATCTAGGAAGCCTGCACAGTACCCTCCGATGCAATGTTTACGTGCACATACTCTTGGAAGTCAGATATAAGTATTTAAAATTGATTTTGCCTCATCAACCTGAGAACACTTTAATAGATTGCATTCCTTTGGAGGGTAAAGTACAAGTGAAGCTCTTCATTATTGGCTGAAATTTGTAATCTGATAAGATTCTGCCTACCATCTCTGCTTATATCCTGACATTCAAATTGTATACCTTATGATAATTTCTGGAATATACTTCAATCCTCCTGACCTTTGGAAAAATGAACCCACACTAATAGATTTTTATCATTGTTTACTGAATACATATTTATAGATTTAGTTAGTTATCAAAGGAATTGATAAAATATAACTAGTTTAAAAGAGACTTCGGGATACTACATGCACACATAGATACAAAATGCAAAGACTTTAAGGAATGCAATTATGCATGTGGCATATTTGTTGCATGAGAGTGAACAGAGAGACAGTGACTGTGAGGCAGTGAAAACTGCTGAGAGATATTTACAAGTATATTGAAAACAGATCAATGTTCATAGGATACTGATCAATACACATAGGGTAACAATCAATTGCATTTCAATGGACAAAAATCCATTGTTTGCCCAGGGACAAAAACTCATTTTCAGGGCTTGAGAGATGACTCAGCAATTAAAGTCACATTTTTGCAAAGCCTAAAGGCTCAGGTTTGTTTCCCCAGTACCAATGTAAAGCCAGATGCACAAAGTTGCACAAGAGTCTGGAATTTGTTAGAAAAGGCAGATTCTTGCACACACATTCTGTCTCCTTTCTCTCTCACTCACTCACTCACTCTCTCTGCTTCTTTCACTCAAACTATCTCAAATCAATAAAGAAAATATTTTAAAAAGTTACTTTCATGACAATTTGTGTTCTATAACCTACCAAACAGCAGAATATCTCTGACACAACCCAGGAATAGACAGTATCAAAAGGAGACCAAGTTCAAATATCCAAAAACATAAAAAATATAAAAGATAAGATCATTATCTTTTATATCCATTTCAAAGTATTTAACATTATTTCCTGAAGAAATTCTCACCATGTTCATAAAAATCTCAGATTATATCTTGAGGTATAAGATGTAGATACTAATCTTACTAAAGCTATAAATCATCTCTGGAAATTTTCAAAGTAATCTCACATTAGATGTTTAAAAGCGTCAAAATGCCCTCTTCTAAAGCGAGGAAACAGCTCAACAAAGTCCACCAGATTTAGCAAGTTATTTCTGTGAACTTTGATCAAATACTTCTTTCCAGAGTCCCTTCAGTTTCCATATATCCTGATCAGCTGGAAGAGGTCCTTAATTCCTGTGGGGCAGGCCCAGTAAACTAAATCCAAGTTTAGCTTCCTGGGAGGATACTGCTGGCATTAACTTCAAGGGTAAAACATTCTTTTATTTTTCCTTAAAATGTCTTGTCTAGGTCATTGTTAATTCTCAGATACATTATTTCAGGCAATACTTTAGCTATACAATTCACTGCCCATTATGTCCTATTAAATAATTGGTCAGAATCTTACTGAATCTTTAAAAAAATCTCAATCTTACAAAAGCAATAAAATAAATATTTGAAAAGCCACTGAGAAACAATTAAATGTCAACAATATGAGAATAAAGCAAACTTTTCAAACAGCAATGGGCTGAAGAGATGTCTCATCCATTAAAGGCATTTTTTTAAAATGCCTCACCACAGAGATTTGATTCCTAGGTACCAACCTAAGTCCAGGTTCACAAAATGACACACACATCTGGAGGATTGCTTTTGCAGTGGCAAGAGGCCATGGCATGCCAATATGTTCTCTCTCTCTCTCTCATAAATAAAATATTTTTTCAAACCTCAAAAAGAGAAAGTTTGAGAGGGGCATTGGATAACCTCATGTACAAACAAAAACAAAAACAAAACAAGCTCCAATCTTCTAGCCATGCACAGAAGTCAACTGCAAATGAAGACCTAAATGTAAATGCCCGAAAGAATAAATGAAAGGTCAGCACTCTCTGATGCAGGAGTGGTGAAAGTCTTCCAGAACATTACCCCAGTATCCCAGGAAATTCAACAATAACTCAACCAGTTGAACTTCATCAAGCTAAAAAGCTTTTGTTCAAACAAACATACCATAATCAGAAACAACAGACTACCCTCAGAATGGGAGACAGTCTGTGCTGGCTGGATCACCAACAGAGAGTTAATATCTAAAATCAACAAAGAACTCAAATATCTTATAAAAAAATAAAACAATCTACTCAAAAAATGGCACAGATGACTTAGTAGAGAATTCTCAAAGGGAGAAATACAAATACCTAATATTTAAGAAAATATTCAACATCCTTAATTGTCAAGAAAATGCAAATTGAAACAATTATGAGATTCTACCTTACTCCAGTCAGGATGGCAGTCATTAAGAAATCGATTGTCAATAAATGTTGGCAAGGATGTGGGGAAAGAGAAACCCTCATTCACTGCTGGTGGGAGTGAATACTCCTATAACCACTAAGGAAATCAATATGGAGACTCCTGAAAAAGACACAATTACAGCTACCTACTGACCTAGATTTTCTTATACTGGGCATCTACCCTAAAGTCTCCACTCTTCAATAAAAAGACATTTGCTCAACCATATTTATAACTACTTAATTCACCATAGCTAAGAATTGGAACCAACCCAGATGCCCCTACTTGGATGAATGAAAAATGAAGATGTGATACACATATACATTAGAGTTCTACTCAGCAGTAAGGATGAATGACATAATGAAAATTTCAGGAAAATGGATGGACTTGAAACAGATCACACTTAGCTAACTCACACAAGCACAGAAAGAAAAATGCTGCATGTTCTCCTTCATCTGTGAACATAGAATAACTTGAGTTTCTTGACAAGTAACTTTAACAGGGATGGAAAGGCTAGGGGAAGGGGAATAGGATGTTGGGAGAAATCCACACAAAACTAAATCCAAAATGAATTGGCACCACAGTAACCTAACTCCTGAATCAGTAACCTTACTCCTGGATAGCCTATATATATATATATATATATATATATATATATATATATATATATATATATATATATATATATATATATCCCTCCAGGGAGATTACAGTAAGAAGGGTCCTGGAGAGGGTGGGATGAAGAATAACCCTAAACAATTAGGCTTTGTTTTGTAATCCCCAGTGCCAGAAAAGTTACTACACACATTGATCTGTTAATTGGAGAGATACTCTGACAACTCATAACCCACAACCCCACAGTGAATACCACCAATCCCATTGAAGAAACCCTCATTGGAATGGGGGTAGGGAGGAGGGAAATTCTGATACCAATTCATGATTTGTCCATAAAAAGTTAAAATAAAATTAAAAGAAAAAACTGAGTTAGAAGCTTTGCATGCTGGGCATCTGAGAAAAATATCTGTAAATTTTAATTTCTTTGCTGGTTTATAGAGTGAAAGAGCAAATACTTTGTAATTTTCCAGTGTGTCCTCTGAAAAATATCAAAGATAGTTTTAGCGGTCACAGGTAGATGATGATTTCAGTAACATTACTGTGTGATTTTGGAAGGGTGATCTTGAAATATTTACAAGATGTTTTACACTAGTAAGATGAGCCATATCAGAAGAAAGCTCTGTATTATCTATTTAATCACAGTGATATGAGAACTTTAAAATTCACTTGGAATATTTTATATATGCATTATATAAATTATATATATAATATTATATATATATATATATATATATATATATATATATATGGGATTTTTCTTCTTTTTTAGGAGTTAAAAATATTTTGGCACACTACAAAAATCTCTGCTTTAAAGAGGTTCTAGGTAAAACATGTAAAGAGTAACCTTCCATGATGTAGTTTAAGGCATTAATCAATAAACTAAGATAAACTATATAATGTTTCAGTTAATTTTACCGAATTATACATATTTATCATTTTATAGACTCAAGCATTAGGTTCCAGGAGAAATTAAATAAATTGGACTTCCAAGGCTTTCTCTCTCATTAGGCACATCCACCTAAAGCAAAGAAACATTTCACTTGAGGACAGTGATGCCCACTCAGGGTCTAAGAATTTGGGTTTTAACAAAATTTAAAAGTTAACTTTATTTTTATGTTAATAGGCAGCACTTTCATAATTGCTCTTTTATAGATGTTCCTGCAACTATGTATTCCAATAATAATTTTCTTCTTTATTAAGTTATATGTTGAAAATTATTATTTCAACTCCTTTAAAAAAAGGTGTGTTGTATCCTTAAAAACATTTAAGGATAATTTTGTCCTGAGAACAGGAACCACAAAAGTGGGGCATTATTGCTTTAGCCATAAAACTACTTTTCCCATGAAAAACACATATATGCATACAGTTTTATTCCATGGTAACTATTGTACTTAGAAGCTTCAACTACTTATATTGCTTAGTATTCTGAGTCAGAGTAGCCACCTTCTATTTTACAGGGTCTGGATATATCCTGGTCAGTATGGGCATTATGCCTTACAAGCAGGGCTCATGACCACAGAGTCCTGTCTTCTGCAGCAACATGCCCTCAAATGTCACCGTAAAGTGCCAACTAGAAAATTTTGTTACCACGATCAAAAGTTAGATTCTATCAAATGTATATAGAAGTGAAAATCAAAACTATATATAATTTATACTTGAGTGAAAAAGTGTTCAAATTGTACATAACCTTAAATTCTTGAGTTTTTGGTAATTTAGTTTAAAAACCACCTGGGAAAAGTTCATTTAAGGGAATATAAATCCCCTGAAAGCAAATTATGCAAAACAAACCATGTACTTATTGTTGCATGACATAAACTAAGATCCAAAAAGTAAATAAAACTTGATCAAATTCTTAAATCAATACTATGGATTAGGGCTTGCTCCATAGTCAGAGAACTAAAGAAATACTGCTTGCAATCTGGTTCTACTGCTCAGATTAGTGGAAATGATTCCTAGTGTTCAATCTATCTCATGACTAGTGTCCCTTTTTGAATGAATTATTCTGTAACGTTGGTGAGAATAAT
>PVHP010034854.1:0-18780 GCA_004024765.1 Zapus hudsonius
CCCCACAAACTAATAATCATACATGATGTAAATATAATGTGTTTAGCTCAACTGCTAAGTCCCCACAGCTTTTAACTAGCCATAATACCAAAAAATAAACCCATAACGACACAGAACATTTACATTGCAAAACATGAGGAACAGCAAAAACAGATTGAACCAATATAAGATTAAAAACAAGCAGAGTACCATTAATCTCTAACTCGAAGTTCAATGATTCTAACCAATAACAAGTCCCTTGGAGATTTGATTCTTCCCCCCCCCCCCCAGCTTGGCTACTCAGTTCAGGAAAACTTTATCTGGTGCTGGCAGCTTGACTTGGCGGCCATTCATAGTCCTGGAATTTATTGGGTCTCCATTGCAACCCACAGTTCATCCTCATGGCTCCATCAGCCTCCATGCAGGCAACCTTGCACACCTGCTTCACATGCCGATGGCCATTTTTCAAAAACAAACTGTGTTGTAAATCTAATGACCCTCTCTTTTTAATCAATCTCTATTCCACAGAACCAGGTGGGCTACCAACTTGTTAATCCAGGGGTGAACAAAGCATTCAGGCCCCTTACTTCAGAGTCCTCATTCTTCCTGTTGTTCCAATGCAGACCAGTTGGCCCAATCTTAATGGTTGTAATCTCTCAAACAATTGTAGGTGAACAGGCAGCAGTTTCAGTCCAAAAATCTTTCTTTCTGTGCCGTCTCCATCTGCTCACACCAGTCCATCTATACATAAAACAACCCTGCACAGGTTTCCAGGACACAGGCAGGCAGAACGCAGCAAGCCTCTCACACAAACTGCTTCTGGCACAGTCCTGACAAAGTTCTTTCTCCCCCTCGTAAACCAAACCCCACAGTCCATTGTTCTTATTTCATTCATTGTTTCATTAACTCTGACCAGAATGGTTTATCAAGCTGTATTCACAGCACTACGAGGCGTCTCTTAGACCGAGCTTTCAAATCCTTCCACATTCCTCCTTTAGATCACTTCCAGAAGACCAAAGCCACAAGATCAGGGTTCTAGCAGCAACAGATGACCCCACTCCTGGTACCAAAACTGTTGCCCGCTCCCAACAACACAGCTCCAACGAGGTTGTAAAACCCAAACTGCCATCAGCCGAGGATCTATCAATCAGAACACATTCATTTGTTTGTGGGGGACACCTGGATCAAACCATGACACCATTCCACACAGAAGGTAACCCAATAAACCAAAGAGAATGAGTACTCGAAGAAATGAGCAGGTCAGAGTCAGAGGGTGACATCATTGTCACAACGCTGGGAAACAACCTTGCTGGCTGGTGAACAGTGGCAGGTCCTTGCTCTCAAGTGACCTTCTTTGAGTATTTACAGTAGGGATGGATGTCTTCTGAAGGCCAATGTTCTTTTATTGTAACTGAACAAATAGACCAAAATATCATACTTCTAAAATGAACTACAAGTTATCTTTTAAAATTATTTTTATTTTTATTATTTGCAAGAAGAGAGAGAGAGAGAGAGAGAGAGAGAGAGAGAGAGAGAGAGAGAGAGAGAGAGAGAATAGGGAGAGAATGGGTATGGCAGGGACTCCAGCCACTGTAAATGAACTCCAGATGCATGTACCACTTTGTGCATCTGGCTCTATGTGGCTACTGGGAAATTAAACCTGGGCTAGTAGGCTTTGCAAGCAAGCACCTTTAATCCCTGAGTAATTTCTCTATCACTGCCCAGCCGCCCGCGGAAGACAGTGATCATATAAATACACACATACACTGCTTGTGGGTTGAAGAACGTGTGCTCTTTTTATTGCGGGGAACGAGGCAGTATATATAGAACTTCCTGGCCAATCAAAGGGCTAATGGGAAGAACCTGTGCATAACGGCCCACTGAGATCACCTCCTGAAACTCATTAAGCTAAGCCCCTCGTGGCAAGCTGTCAGGTGCTGTCCTGAGATTAACCCAGGGTGTGCATCCAAAGGCCCCCAAAGGCTTTCACCCCTGACATTTCTCCAGCCTCTACAAGTTATCTTTTTGTGTGTGAAATTGATGTGATTTTATGCCACAGGTCGACTTTCTACCTAAGAACATCAGTTCCATAAAGCGTGAGGGCAGAGAAACGCTCCTCTCTCCCCCACGGGCTCCCTTCTAAGAAGCTCCAGATGCTTGCAATAATACATAGTCTTGCTGAAGTTTCAAACAAATGAAGGTGTCCCTTGTGTTTGTGGGTGCCAAATCTTTCAAAATACTCTGGAATGGCAAATGATCACAGATCATCACTTACCAATAAAATCACAAGGCAGACAGTTTGGGTGCACACCTGACATTTGGAACGGAAAGAGTTACAAAATGGTGCTGGTATTCACAAAAAATAGCATCAGATCTATGTTGGTGAAACATTGAGAATTCATCTAGAGTCCCAAGAATTCTTGCCATGATCCTCCGTCCTCAGCCTCCCGAGTACTGGGAGTACTGGTATGACACCACATCACACCAGGGTAGCTTTTCTTTCACCTACGTTACTTCATAATTCAGTGCACACACAGATGACATATACACTCACACAGTCCAAACTTTAATGAAACAATTGCTACTGCACTTGTTGGTGTGCCTTGTGGTATTTGTAAACATTTTTATTGGCAATTTTTATATATGTAATTATGTATTTTGATCACAGTTCCCCTCCTACTCCAGATATCCTCTTACCCTTTCGCTGACCTCTTTATTTTGATATCTATTTGTGCTTGCCTTCCTTCATCGTCCACGATGACATGTTGATGGGCCCAATCATGACAGTTGCTGTGAGGTCAGGAATGCAATGACCACCGTGTTTCTGGAACGCCACATTCCCAAGCACCCATCCTCTGGCTCTTACACTCCGTCTGCGTCTCCTCGTCAACGCTCCTTGAGCCTCGGCAGGTGGGACACAGATGTCTCACTTAATGCTGAACATTAATTGACGCTTCTTCTCAGATGAAGCTTTGATGAGCTTGAGTGTTTGCTGCCATCGGGGAAAAGAAACTTCTCTGTTCACAAGTGAGAACAGCACTAGCCGTGAGCACAGGCGTCGTGTTTACAGGCGATCTGATGGGCACATCACCCCCGCTTGGCCAAACAACAGACGCTTCCCCACACCCAGTGCCTGGTACATCTCTGGCCATTCTCTGTGCTTCCATATGAATCTGAGACCGTTGCTTCTATTTTTGTGAAGAACGGTACTGGACGTGTGTCTGGGATTGTGTTGACATACAGCCCTCCATGTGGCCACTTTCATGATGTTGGTCTTCAATCCACAAGCACGGAGGTCTTTCCATCTTCTCAGGTCATCCTCAATTTATGTCTTCGGTGACTTAAAGTTTCCATTGTAGGGCTGGAGAGATGGCTCAGCGGATAAGGCACTTGCCTCCGGTGCCTAAGGCCCCAGGTTCAATTCCCCAGGACCCACATAAACCAGACCCACAAGGTGGTGGCCCTGGTGTGTGCTCTCTCTCTCTCTCTCTCTCTCTCTCTCTCTCTCTCTCTCTCTCTCTCTGTATCTCTCTGCTTGAAAAAAAAAAGTTTCCATTGTAGAGTCTCTCACTTCCTTGATTAGGGATATTCTAAGATATTTAATTTTTTTGTGGCTCCTGTAAATGGGACTACTTCCTTGATTTTGATTTCTTTCTCAGTATGTTTGTCATTGGTATATAAGAAGGTTACTGATTTTTGTGTGTTAATTTTGTATCCTGCCACTTTGCTGAAAGTGTTTATTAGCTCTAATTTTCTGGAGGAGTATTTAGGGTCTCTTATGTAAAGAATCATGTCATCTGCAATTAAGGTTCGTTTAACTTCTTCCTTTTCAATTTGTATCACTTTTATTCATTTTCTTGTCTTATCACTCTAGCTAAAACTCTATTAACTATCAGCAGGAGAGTGGGCACCCTTGCCCTAGTCTAGTATAATGTTAGGTTTCAGATGCATTTATATAGATGCATATGAAACCTAACATCATACTAAATGTGATGGTTAGGTTTTGTTATTAATATAGCCTTTTTAGTCATCTTGGGTGGGTCTCTAAGGATGTTCACAGGGAGGCAGCCCTCTCAGAAGGGGCCAGGATGTAAGGAAGCTCAGAGGAGCTAGAAATGAACATCCCTTCCCAGGAAAGCAGTGCAGAAAGGAAATTCCAGAGACTCAGGAAACCAACAGGTTTGAGATAGGGTTGCAAGACCCCGCCCTAAGGTTATATAAAGGGGGAAAAATCATCTCCCCTTAATCCCGCCCACCCCTGTTTGCTGTTCTGTGTGTGTGGTGTTGGTGATGGCCTCTCTCTCTCTTTCTTTCTCTCTCTCTCCCTCCCTCTCTCCCCCCTCCCTCTCTCTTTCTGTGTTTGGACCTGTGAAAGGGGGTCAGCCTTTTTTTTTTTTTTGCAATTATGGAACTTCCCCTGAATCTGCAGCTTCAATAAATCCCTTCCTCCCATAAACTGTGCCTGGCTTTTGGAGATTCATCCCAGTGTTGTGTGACTGACCACGACACTATATATCCTTTATTATTTAGAGATATTTACCCCACACTCTCCAGTGTTTGTATCATGGTGGGATATGGGATCTTGTCAGAGGCTTCTTCTGCAACAGTTGGGATGACCATGTGATTTCTGTTCTTCACTCTGTGTGAGCACTACGTTGACTGATTTATGTGTGCTAAGCCACCCCTGCATCTCTGGACAAAGCATCCTTGACCCAGGTGGCTGACCTTCTGGTTATGTTCTTGCATTTCCATTTTGCAAATATTTTATTGAGAACTTTTGTGTCTATGTTCATCTGGGGTGTTGTCTACAGTTTTTCTTGTGGTTCTATGTAGTTTTGCTATTAGTGAAATGCTGGTTTTCATAATGGTGAGCATAATAATTGGGGAGCACTCCCTTTTTGTCTATTTTATATAATTATTTGAAAATTGTTGCTTAAGTTCTTCCATAAAGTCTGACTAGATTTTGCAGTGAACCTGTTTGGACCTGGAATTTTTTTTTTTTGCAAGGGTGGGAGGAGGAGAGAGAATGGGCACACCAGGGCCTCTAGCCACTGCAAACAAACTCCATATTAAGATACATATGACACTGTGCATCTGGCTTTACATGGGTCCTGGGGACTCAAACTCCTGGTTGTTAGGCTTTATAGGCAAGCACCTTAACCACTGAACAATCTCTCCAATCCCTGGACTTTTCTTGACTGGGAGATTATTAATTTCTACTTTAATCTCCTTGCATGCTATCAATCTGTTTACATTATTTATCTTATCTTGCTTTAACTTTGGGGGGTCATATGCATTAAGAAATTAATTCATCCCTCTTGTAATTTTCCAGGTTGGTGGGATATAGGTTTCTGAAGTATGACCTTGTGACTTTTCTGTTTTGTTTGTGCTTGTTAAAATGCACCTTCTGAATCTCTAATCTTACTGAATATAATCTTCTCTTTTTCTTGTGGTTAATTTGGCTAAGAGTTTTTCAGTCTTGTTTATCTTTTCAACAAACCAACACTTGGTTTCATTGATTCTTGTAATTATTTTTGTTGGTTTTGGTTTCATGCATGTCACTGATTTCTGCTCTGGTCTTGATTCTTTCCATCTGGTAAGAAACTGGATTTGATTTGTTTTTGTTTTCCTAAGGCCTTCAGGGATATCATTATTTATTTGAGATGCCTTTGTTTTTGTTATGAAGGAATTTGGAACCGTAAACTTCCCTCTTAGGGCTGCTTTCATGCACGCATAGGTTTCTGTATGCTGTGTTCTCATTTTCGTACAAGATTATTTTTCATTTTTTCTTAATTTTTGATGCCCCATTTAGTGCTCAATAGTGAATTGTTCGATCTTCACATGTTTATGTATCTTCTGTAGCTTGTCTTGGTGATTTCTAGCTTTCTTGCATGGTGGCTTGATAAAACATAGTGAGTTACTTCAATTTTGCTAAATTTGTTGAGACTTACTTTGTATCCTAATATGTGATTATTTTAGAGTATGTTCCATGGGCTGCTGAGAAAAATGTGAATTCTTCGGTGTTTAGATGGAATGTTCTATCAATAGCTGTTCGATTGATTTCATCTATGCTGTCATCGAGCTCTCTTGTTTCCTTTCTGTCTAGGTGATGTGTCTATCGGTGGTAGTGAGATAATGAGCTCACCTACCGTTATTGTGTTGGGGGTCATCTCTTTTCTGTGCATCTCTCCTCTCTACAGATCAGTGTGCCAAGAGCACCACTTCCTTTCTTCCTTTGTCTGGTCTCCCTGCTGCTGTCCCAGGCCTGGGGAGCTCCTTTGAGCTTCAGCTGCCTGAATCATAGAATGTGTGGGGTGAGAGGCTGCGCAGACAGCTCAGTCATTAAAGTACTTGTCTTGTAAACATGAGGACCTGAATTTGATCACCAAAACCCATGCAGAAATGCAAGGCATGGTGGCACACCATGTAATCCATGCTGGGGAGGCCAAGACAGGTGGATGCCTAGTGCTCACCGGCCCAATTGATGAGATCCAGGCCAATGAGAGACTCTGACTCACAAAACTTGGGGAGCACCTGAGAGGAATGAGGCCTAAGGTTGACCTCCACATGTGTGCACACATGTGTGCATGCATGCCCCCCCCCACATGAGCGCACACACACAGAGGGATGGAGAGCCCTTAGGAATCATTTGAGGCTCATCCCTGTGGGAAGATGGGAAGGCATCCAGTCTCCACCTGCGCCCCCACCACAGAGAACTGCCCCCCAAGGCGCCCCTTCCATTTTTGGACAACTTGGTAAACTTCGTGTTCCTATGGCTCCCGGGGATTAGTGAGACAATCTGCAGGCTTGGACATTGTGAGGCACGCACTGGGCACGAGACTTTAACAGCGCCTTACAGTTGCACTTTAACCGTGTGCACTGACTCACGATGGATGACTCTCCTTCCATGTCTGCCCATTGGCACTGGCAGGCCCTTCTCCTTTCCACACTCAACACTCCTGGCTCCGTCCGTCTAGTGGGTCATTGTTCCTGTCCCCGGTTCTGTCAGTTTCACATACCTTTCTGTCCATTCACATCCTCCCAATGCAGGCAGGATTCTAATCAGTTGACACACCTCTGAAAATGTCAGCTGGCAGAATTAAACCCCTGACTTCCCACGCAGGGGACCATGGCAGAGACCAGGTCTTGGCTCCTGTGACCTGGGTGCCCAGTGGCCCAACATGCTGCCTTGATTATCCATAGCTCCTGTCAGCGCGCATAGAGGCTGTACACAGCCACAGAGTGCAGGGGCTGTGGGGATCCTAGCTCCAGAGCACACTCCTGTCTGGGGGAAGTTCACAAGCTGGCATTCTGGAAGGAATCAGGCCTGCAGAAGCAGGCATGTGGGGGTCATCCAGGAAGGGCTAACTGTCCAACAGCTGCTTTAGGGAAGCTCCAACTCAGACAGATCGAGGGGCCTGAGAGGTGCTGGCTAGTTGGAGATCCGGGAGACAGAGGGAGGGTGGGCAGGACACGGTGGGAATGTGGGCCCTTGTGTTTCTGGGTCATCTACATTTTCCAGAGAAGCCAGACACCTGCATTTTAATTTTTGTTATTTTATTTGCAAGGAGAGAGAGAGAGAGAAAGGAGAGAGAGAGAGAGAGAGAGAGAGAGAGAGAGAGAGAGAGAGAGAGAGAGAGAGAGAGAGATTGGAAATGGACATGCCAGGGCCTCAGGCCACTGCAAACAAACTCCAGATGCATGTGCCCCTTTGTGCACCTGGCTTTACATGGGTCCTGGGAAATTGAACCCCAGCTGTCAGGCTTTGCAAGCAAGTGCCTTTTCCTGCTGAGCCATCTCTCCAGCCCCAGAAACCTTTAAAGTACAGAAGCATCCCATTTTAAAATATCGACTCATTTTAAATGTTTCCAAAATGCTGTGTGAGCCAACAGAGTCCAGGCCAAATGAGAACTCCAGCGCTCAGCTTTTCCTCGGGAGCTCTGTCCTGGGCCTGCAGGGCTGGATGGGGCCCATCTGTTACTCTGGTCTTTCCAGGCCCTTCTCAAGGCACTGCTATACCTGCAGTCTACAGGGAATGAGCCAGAGCGAGCCAGAGGTGAGGCTCACCTTGCTGGAGTTTTCCAGGCAGGTGGAGAGAGCTGCTGAGCCTGGAATGTGGGACCAAGAAAGGCTCCTGGTGGAATCCATCCACACCCTGCAAGGGCAGCTTACCTATGTGGATTAACTGGAAGCCTCGTGCCTTAGCCTCTGGCTTTCATATGACTTCCAGCCCTCCTTCCTGATGCTTCTGGTCACGTATCTGGTTCCAAAGAAGGGACCATAAATGATGTTCTCATGACCTTTCAGACAGAAAGCACGCAACGAGAAGATAACATGTATATGCTTAAAATAAAAGACTAACATCACGAGATACTTTTAGAGCAAGAAGAGGCCTTTCAACCAGCTAGCTGGCCAAGTGAGGTAAACTGAGGCAGGCTACTGTGGTAACTAATTTCCCTAAAGTCTCACTGCTGGTTCACTGGCTCCTCTACACCAGCAGGCAACCCTCCCAGTGTCCTGGGAAAATGAATCCCACGCTCTCTCGCCCTTTCCATTCACACGCGAGGCATGCACATTTGAAATAGTATGGTATTCTATGCAAATTGCCTAAGCAAAGTAGCAATAATATTTTAAATATTGTTTTATTAAAATGCAATACGAATGCACTGGTAATGATGTCTCAATTTATATGCAAAAGATGAACTCACTTGCATCCTCAGGTATTTTGGAGATGGCTCAGTGCAAGCGTACTTGCTAGGCAGGCACGAAGGGCGTGGTCACGTGTGGAGGCACCCCTAGTGCTGAGTGGGGTGAGGGCAGAAGGATTACTGGGGCTCCCTGGTCAGCAGGAGAGCCTGTCTCAGGGATATAGGGCCGAAGAGCCATAAAAGAAGACACCCATGTCCCTCTGGGCTCTGCATGAGTACATGTGGGGCCCATGCATCTGCACACACATGTATGTGCATATGACACACACACCACATTCTGCACATACACATACCAAAGACAATTATCACAATCAAGCTCTTTACACATTGCATAATTCTAACCTTGCAAACAAGTGAATTACACTGTCTTGGATGTTGCCTTTGCTACAACTTTAGCTGGAAAATGTAAACCACCGGAAGACCTGCGAGGGTTGGTCTTCATTCACATCAGCTCTAAACCGTGCTGGATTTCAGGTGTGTCTTCCTGCGAGATGAGTTGTCTGGCCTTCATCAAGCCTGCGTATTATTGGCCAGAACCCGCTCTGCCCGAGCTTGCTGCTGAGCAGGTGGGAGCCCCCTGCTGCCCCCCAGCAGCTGCCCCTCCTTCCTGGCACTAGAGTCAGTTCTGGGAAGACCTTGAGCAGCGCTGTGTCAGGGAAGGTGAGCGTGTGCCATTCCGGGTCTAAGCCAATCCTGGTAATCCCACCCCACGCCAATGACGGCTTTAGGAATGACCACCTGACATGGTTCTGCCTAGGGTAACCCAGAAGTTGGTTGGAGACTTCTAGAACAGATTTTCTCTCTGATTGAAGAGAAAGACATTCATGAAAAGAAAAAACCCACCTCTGCTTTGCACAGCATTCTCACTCCATGTGAAATGGGATCATGTTAGTTTCTGTGGTCGCTGCTCTGCCAGAATGCCAGACACCAAGCACTTCAGGAAGGACGGACTTGTGATGGCTCCTGGCTGAGGACAGAGTCCAGCACATCAGCAGGAGCCTGAGGGAGCTGCAGGGAGGAAGCAGAGAGCGATGGATGGTCTCTTCCCACTTTCCTTTTTAGTTTAGTTGAGGACCCCAACCCATGGGATGGTACCCCCACTTTCAGGGTGGGTCTTCCTTCCTCAGTTAAACCTCTGTGAATGCCCTCGTTTTCACAGCCAGAGGTTTGTTTCCATGGCAACTATAAAGCCAGTCAAGTTGACAATAAAGATTCGCCATCAGAGGGATGCTTGTTAATGTGACAGCCATTTTGCATCCAAGGGAAAGGAAGGCTGACCGGAAAAGGAGACCTGATGTCGGGCCAAGTGTGCATTTCATGGGAGCAATAAAGATCTACGGAAGAAAACATCCAGGGAAAGAGGGGAGGCAGATGTGGCAAACCTCCCAGTAAGGCAAGACCACAGCGGGGATGACACTGGACTCCCAGGCTTGGCCCTTGAACTTTCTCTACCACAGGTTTAGGAAAGAGACAGTGTGCCTGGGGTGGGAACAGTGGGTCCCCAAAGGGGTGTGAAGTGGGGGGCCCCACACGCCTTGCACACTGAGGTCCTGTGTCATGGTTTGATCCAGGTGTCCCCCACAAACAAATGACTGTGTTCAAATTGATTTATCCTTACCTGATGGCAGTTTGGGTTTTACAATCTTGCTAGAGCTGTGCTGTCGGGGGCGGGCTTATGGGGGTTCTAAACCAGCTTCCCCTTGCCAGAGTTTGGCACACCTTCCTGCCGCTGTTTGCAGTGCTGTGGCAGAGGTGATGTCCAGCCCTCTGCTCATGCCATCGTTTTCTCTGCCAGGATGGAGTCTCCCCTCGAGTCCATAAGCCAAATAAACCCATTCCTCCCAAGCCGCTTTTGCTTGGGTTCTTTCTGCGCAGCAACTAGAAAGCTGACTGCGACATCCTGCAAGGACCTTGCACGCACGTGTAGCAGGCATGGGTGTAGAGAAATTTGTCTCTGTGTGAACTTTGTGTGAGAACTTTGGTCTCTGCTTAGAAGTCACATCATGCAAAGTGCTGACTTTGGGTCCCACCCTTCATCCCCTCTGTGGAGGGCGCAGGGGAGCAGAGCCCTTTATGGAGCTTGTCACCTGAGACAGGGAAGGAAGCGTATCCGCAGATCATCAGAAACCACAGTAGAGGGACCGGTGGGAGGCCACTGAGCTGTCAGACACTTGCTTGCAAGCCTGCCTGCTGGAGTTCCGACTTCCTCAGCGCCCACGTGAAGCTGGACTCAAGGTGGGGTGCACATCTGTAATCTAACATCTATGACATGGGTTGTGAGGTGGGAGAGCCTAGAGGCTGGCAAATGAGACCCTGTTTCTAAAGGAGATGGAGGGCTGGAGAGATGGCTCAGCGGTTAAGGCTCTCACCTGTAGAGCTTAACCACCTGGGTTCAGTTCCCGAGTATTCATGCAAAGCCAGATGCGCAAAGTGGCACAAGCATCTGGAGTTCATTTGCAGTGGCTGATGGCCCTGGTGTGCCCATTCTGTCTCTCTGCTTGCAAATAAATAAATTTTTTTAAAAGTTCTTTTTATTTTATTTCAAGCAGATACACACACACACACACACACACACACAGAGAGAGAGAGAGAGAGAGAGAGAGAGAGAGAGAGAGAGTGCACCAGGGCTACCACCTTGTGGGTCTGGCTTATGTGGGTCCTGGGGAATTGAACCTGGGGCCTTAGGCACTGGAGACAAGTGCCTTAACCACTGAGCCATCACTCCAGCCCAATAAATTTTTAAAAAGGAGATGGATTTAAAAATAACACCCTAAGGTTGTCTTATGAGCTCCACATGTGTGCTCTGTACCCATAGACACATGTACACATACACACATGCAAATAAATAATAAAAACAGGGGGAAAGTTTTTAAAAAGAAAACAAAGTAAAGTTGGGCGTGGTGGCGCACGCCTTTAATCCCAGCACTCAGGAGGCAGAGGTAGGAGAATTACCCTGAGCTCAAGGCCAGCCTGAGACTACACAGTGAATTCCAGGTCAGCCTGGGCTAGAGTGAGACCCGACCTCGAAAAACCAAACCAAAAGAAAGAAAGGGGGGGGGGAGATAAAGACAAGGAAAAGCAAAGAAACCAAAGTGGAAATGAACAGATACTAGATGGAGGGCCCAGGCAACCGGGCTTAGTGGGTCCAATAATTTCATGGGGTGCAGGGCAAGAAGGGGAGGGGTCAGATACTAGAGGCTTGGGGTTTGGACATGAGGAGGCTGGAGACTCCTTGGTGCGCTCTGATGGATTCAGAGCCCAGGGTGCCCCCCTCATTCCATGAACCCTACAAGTGGACTTTGGGATGCCAGGGGGAACCTTATCTAATTTCTTCTTTGCCCCTTATGAGCAGTTGAAATTTTGGGTTCTAATCCTTTTGGTCCAATCATGGCTTCATTTCGGCACCGTTTCATTGAGCAGCTACGTTGTGCCTATATGTGCTGGTCTCAGAGCCGACAGACCTGTGATCAGCCCGAAGCCAGGACAAATGCTGTGGGGGGTGCATGGGGTGCCAGTCCTGGCCAGGGGAGAAGCACCAAGGAGGTGGGCGACATGATTTTCCAGGGCACAGAGTCCATGTTTGAGGTGAAATTAGAGCTCTCCAGTTGGGGAAGGAGGAAGGAAGGAGGATGGAGGGAAGGAAGGTTCTTTGCTGAGAAAAAGCAAGGTTCAGGACTAGCCCGGAACCATGAGGCATGAAGTGATGGTGTGGGTAAGGGCAGCTGGGGTGGTAAACCTCTGAAACTCTCTTTGGAGTGTCTGGGGAAGCCGGTGGGCTGCTGATGTGCCCACATCCACTGAAGCTAAACGTCCAGGATCAGAGCTCACTCTTGCTCTGGTACAGATGGCACCCGTGGCCAGTCAGCTGTCTGGGTCTCTCCAGAGGAACGAAGGACTCTGCCCTCCTGAGAAAATTCGCTTTGCTTTGAGTTGCATCAACACCTGTGAGCAGACACCTGTTGTCCTATTGCCCCACCAAGAAGAGGCACAAGAGGACAGTGTGGGCCAGCATTTCCAGTGTAGGCAGAAGCTGGAAGGTTGGAGGGGGGCAGCTACACAATGGCCCTGAGTGGCCTCTTGCTCACTGAGGACCGTCCGGAAGGGACAGAAGTCATCTGGTGGAGGGGACACCAGGGAACTTGGCGGTGAAGTGTTGAGATACTAGCCAGGGCCCACTGAGGGAGGGGCTTCCTTCCGCTCCTCCCCAGAGAGGATTCTAGGAGATGGTTCACGTGCACCAGCTCAGCCAGGAAGTCAGCGGTGCCCACACAGTGCCATCCTGCAGGGCGCTGGCTTGTCAGAGTTCTCCCTCGGGGACAAGGCTGTGGATTGCTGACCACCATGCTGAGTACATCCCCGTTGACATTTATGAGAGAGCAAGTTCCTGGGAAGGTGAGGTTTAGGCTAAAGCTAGCTATTCATTTACTTATTTATTTCTTCATATATTTTTCTTTTTTTTTTTTTTTTTTTTTTTTTTTTTTTTTTTTGATTTTTCGAGCTAGGATCTCACTCTAGCCCAGGCTGACCTGGACTTCACTATGTAGTCTCAGGGTGACCTTGAACTCACGGCAATCCTCCTACCTCTGCCTCCCAAGTGCTGGGATTAAAGGCGTGCACCACCACACCCGGCTCTCATATATTTTTCTTTACTTGATTTCATCAAATATATCTTGTAAAAATGTAATAATACAGAAATCTATAACTCCTTCCTCAACCCTTATAAGTCTTCTTCACTCTGCTTTCCTGCGTGACCAGTTAAAAGTAGGAAGATAAGCCGGGTGTGGTGGCGCATGCCTTTAATCCCAGTACTCGGGAGGCAGAGATAGGAGGATCACCGTGAGTTCAAGGCCAGCCTGAGACTACAGAGTGAATTCCAGGTCAACCTGGGCTAGAGAGAGACCCTACCTCAAAAAACCAAAAATAAGTAAATAAATAAATAAATAAAAGTAGGAAGATAGAGGCATGTGCTCCAGGCCTGTCAGCCCAGCACCAGGAAGACTGAGGCAGGAGGATCGCAAGTTCCAGGCCCGCACAGTAAGACCCTGCCTCAGAGAAAACAAACGGAACAGGGACAGCATCCTTACAAAGTCACAGACAAGAACAAGAAGTCATGTAGCATTTGATCTTGACTAGCTCTGTTTTGCTTTTCTTGACAAAAAGAAAATCATTCTATTCAGACAGCTCTAAATCCTGCTTTAAGACTTTGAAGAATCCTACAGCTGCCATCTTGGGCGTCTCTCCACACTGAGACATGAATACCCACCTCACAGGAACTGGGCATCACTAAGTTTTCTTGGCACAGGGTGGCCAAGCTGGTGACGAGGGATTTGTCAGTGATAAGAGTGTGGTTGCTTCTTCGGCCATCCTGGAGGGTCATCCCTGTACAGCCAGGCCCCTCCCTGTCCAGGTGGGACACTCCCTACTGGAGTGACCCGAGGGGAAAGAGGCCAAAGTGTTCTGAGCCAGAGATAAGGTGTTGCAAGGTCCCCGGGTCAGAAGGTGGGTGCTGGCAGCAGAGCCTTCCTGGGCCTTGGGCCATGTCGGGCTATAAGGAAGTAACAGCCTGGTCCTCGTTCTCCTTGGCAAATGCCTTTTGTCTACAAAGGGGTACAAAGAAGGGTCCCTACATTAGAAGCATTTGCCCCATGTGACACATGCCCGATGCAGAATGTTCTAGAGTTGCAAAGGAAGCCAGATGACAGCTGGCGAGAGAGACGTGGAAACAAGCCCCCGCAGTGTTCTTGAGGACCACGGAGGGCAGATGCTCTCATCACTCATCTCCAGCAGGAGTGAACGGCTCCCCCTTTTCTGCAGCCCAGGAAGTGACTTCCCGTGGGCGCTCCCTGACAAGTGACAGAGCGGGGATCAGGCTCACTGGACCCTGACTTGCTTTGTCACCCGCCAGTTGAGACAGGTGGGGCTTGGCATGAACTTAGAGGGTGGGAAGGCCTGGTCAGATGCCAACGAGGAAGGTTACAGATTCTGCCCAAGGTATGTGGGGAGGTGACAAAGGCGTGTGGCACCAGACGTGGATGGCTAGCTCAGGGGGAGTCTTCCCGGGTCTGGTCAGAGGGAAGGTTTGGTTCATCATGGAAGGCTCTGAAGGCCTTGGGGAGGGAGGGTTTGAGCTCCTTCCAGAAGGCCTTGGGGGTCGTGGAGTACCAAGCAGGGACTCCCCCAAGCATCTGCCTTCCGTGGTCCTCAGATACTTCCACATCTCGACCCAGGATGAAGAGCAGAAGCCCTGACGATGGGGAGGGGAGAGAAAGTGCCTGGAGATGATGCAGGGAGGGGGACATGTGGAGATGTGGGTGGAGCCACAGAGCAGAGGGAGGAGCTTGCGTCTGTCACGTGGGTAGAGTGGTGTCCTTGGGGATGAGCCTGTGCAGCAGACAGACCTTAAGGAGAAGCCAGCAGCACCCGCCACACTGAGGCAGGTGAGAGGAGGAACACACGGTTGCACAAGGTCAAGGTGAGAAATGTCCTTTGATTGCTCTGTGGTGGGGGGTGACGATGGGCCATCTGTGGCTGAACTGTCCACAGCTCTGCCCGTGGTGTGCGTCTATACATCCTGGTCCAGGCTGAAGCGACCCCCTTGGGGACCAAGTTCTCACAGAATAAGGCCTGCAGTGCTGGCCGTGTCCTGGGTCTGCGAGCCCATGATCCTCTGCTCACAGCTGACCGTCCTGGTTCTGCTCAGGGGCCTAGAGTCAGATCGCAGCCCTGGTTCAAGACTGAGCTTGAAGTCACACTTCAAGCATCGCCCCCAGGGTCATCCCTCGCTCGGCTCCGGTGGGCACCTCCTCGCTTTCCTCTGACTTAAAGTTCCTGGACTTCATGTTACTGCGCCTTCATCTAACCTCCCGGAGATGAGAGGGTCTTGGGGGCGGGGGAGTGACGACATCACAGCTTTTTTTGTCTGCCTGATGAACACCTACGGCAGGTTGGTCACAGATGGCCCAACACTAGCAGAGTGATGAGTGAATGATGAGAAGGGACTTCCTGCCAACCACGCATGGGCCCTGTGGCAGGAATGTGACCCCAAAACACACGGGAGAGGACTGGTGGCAGGGAGGAGCTGAAACCGCCTCCTCCAGAGTGTTCTCTGGAATGATGGCCAGCCTGGTGATGATCCAACCCTGTCCCTCTACAGATGGCCAAGTAGGAGGCCCAGGTGGGGACATGTATTCAGGGCTAGCAAGTGGAGCCAAGGGGGTGAGGAACCCCTAAGATCAGCAAGGACCCCCTTTGCTAAGACCTGTTTGCTCTTCTCTCCAAGACCAAGCCTTGAACTTTCGTGGTTGGTGTCTCTTCTGCTTTGAAAGCCTTGACTTCTCAGTCAGGCCAGGACACGCCAGACTTCTGCAGGCACTCACGCTCTGTCCTCCACTCTAGTCTCTCCCTAGACAGTCTCTGCAGCACAGCTCAGATGGCTGTTCTGGACTCCCAGAGACGCTCCTCCCTTCCTCTCCTCCTCCTCTCCTCCTCCCCTTCTTCTTTCTTCACCATCTTCTTCCTCCACTTGAATCAGAGTCTCATGATGTACCCAGGTCAAGCTCAAACTCATGATCTTCCTGCTTCGGCCTGCCAGAGCTCTAGGCTGAGTCTCTGGTTCCCGTTCTGAGCTATCACGTGTCCTAATGGCAGAGCTCACTCAAGTGTCTCAGTTTATATGTGGCCTTTCCCTCAGCATTGACCCCAGCCCCTCACCCTGGCTCAGTGACCCCCGCTCAGGGCATGATCAGATGTCTGCCCTCCCCTCTTACCCATCCATCCATTTCCTTCCTCACATCTCCACCACAGCAAACCTCCTTCGTGTTTAGAGTGGTGGATGGCAGCCTGCGGCCAACAGAATATGAGGAGATCCTGCACTTTGGCTATTAAAACCCTTAACCAGTTTGTCTCGGGACAGAGACCCAGAGAGCCCCTGCCTCCCCCTCCTGCCTCAGTTTCCCTCTGCTCTGCATTGTAGCCACCTTGCAGCCTTTCTTGGAAGTCCCCAAATCCTCTCATTCCAAGCTTTGAAATGAGCCCAACAGAAGGCCACTGGGAATGCTTCCATATTGTTACCTCACCTTCATTTGTGACACTCGCCAGCGTCACTCTGTGCTGCCTGGAATGAAGGCTGTGAGATCAGAGACCACACCTGTCTCACAGAAGAGCTCAGCAACTATGTGCTGAGCCCCAGAGGCTGACACCTCTGGGTTCCAGTCACCAAGGCAAGCCTGACAGGTACATGTTGCACCCCTGTGGGAGGGAGAGGCAGACATGGGCCCAGCTCCAAGGCAGTAGTGGTCATAAGAAAAGAGCCTGACCCTTGGACTTGGCCTGGCATTGGGGAAGAATTGTTTCATTCCCTGGCAATCGGGAGCGGAGGAGGGGAGAGGCTTAGAGCCTTTATCACAGGTGAGTGGCCTTCATGTCTTCTTGAAATTGTGACTGTCCACTCGGGACTCAGACACAATCATTTGAAGACACCTGCTTCCTGAGACAATGACAGAGCCTTGGAGCAGGGTGGGATCTTCCGGGCAGAAGAAGCCAAGGAGGGCCAAAGGAGAGGGAGGAGAAGGCTTTTTCTTCTCGTTGTGCACAGTATGGCTAAGGGAGGGCCTCTGAGTCCCCAAAGGAGACTGATTGACCTGGTGCCAAGTGTTGCGATTTGAGGGGCCCACCCAGGCACATGGGGGCTCGCACCGTGCCTGCAAAGCCCTGAAGGGAAGAGCTTGTATGAGATCCCAGTGCTCTGATCTTCACGTGGGACCCGAGGATGTTTCAGATCACACGGGCTGAAGCCAAAAGATAGCGCGAGGCCCCAGGCTTGACACAGGGTGGGGCTCGGTCTGCATCTGGGACTCGTGGGATATTAACAGGTGAAAGCACAGTGCGCCGAATCCAGAGCGAAGGGATGCTTCTTCCTGCAGGGACAGCTCCCAGCGAAAACATCAGAAGTCGGTGTGACATCCAAGGTTCCACTGGAAATGTCCCCCCTCCGCATCTGCTCCAGGCTGGAGAAGCTATGGGTGCTGAGTTACATAGCCCTGTCTCTCCTGCCCCTTTGAGAGAGAGAGAGAGCCCTGCTGCTCCAGGGCCAGAGAGGCTGGGAGACAGAAGCCAACACAGGCCATGCCTGCTTCGGGAATGCAAATGCCCTCAGGGCACTGTGGGTGGGCAGAGCTGGGCTCTACCCCAGGGGCTTCTCCAGTGTGGAGGTTCGTGGCTTATGGTTTTCTGAATCATGGGATGCACCCTCAGCTGGCCAGGCAGGATCTCCCAGGACCCGTTCGTCTTACATCACCAATTGTGGGTCTTCTGTAGGCCCTACATGGGCCCCCACACCCTCCCTCCCCACAGGCCAGCCTGACAATGCAGGTCCTCCACCGTCACTCTCTGCATGTGGACTGGTCGGACACAGTTCCTGTGCTCCTCGTGGTTTTGGGGTGCCTGTCACATTCGGTGAGAGCCTCTAGGGCTCATCCTTTCAGAGGAACCTTTTCTGTGTGCGTTCTGAGTCTCTGGAGAAAATGGAGGTGGGGATGGGTGCTCTTGGGCCCTGGTCTAGGCTAGCAGGGTGGCTCCTTCCTCTGAACTGCTCTAGCCAGATGGTGGCTGCAACCTGGAACCTGCAGGCTGCATGCACCTCAAAATAGCTGTGGATGCAGCCCGGTGCATTTGTAGGTGACAGTATCAGATGGCAATGTGAAAAGGTTGGACACCCCTGCGTGGGCTTTAAGACAACAGGAAGTGTCATTCATTCTCCTAGTTAGGGACATCGGAAGAGGCAGGGGTGTGGGAAAGGCCAGGCAGGAGAGTGAAGCAAGTCCAGGGAGAGTTCAGAGCCCGAGAGGCAAGAATAGGAACCTGTGGAAGCCACAGGAACAGGCCAGAAGCTAATACTGTCGCGATGCTTAGGCCCCACAGAGGGGCTCAACGCCTCCAGCGAGCCAGCAATGCTGGGAGGGGATGTTGTTCTCAGCTTGAAGATGAGAAAACCCGAGCTCCCAGGCCAGGGGATTCATAGTAACAGCAGCAAAATTTGGGTGTCAGCCAAGTTAATCAGCTCATCACCTAATCACTTAGAAGGTTCCAACTTCTT
>PVHP010034855.1:0-18715 GCA_004024765.1 Zapus hudsonius
CCTAGTTCCAAACAAGGGGTCCCCCTCACTGAGTGGAAAATTGGTCGAATTTGAAAGCTGTTGATTGTCTCCCCCAGGCCGAGGCTCCTCCATTACACCAAGTGCTCCTTTGTTGGTTCGCTGTTCCCTCCCAGTAGAAGGTGTGGTCAGCCTACTCATGGCCGCAAATTGTGTTTCGTGTCAATCGTCTCTGTTTACTCCAGCTGTCTTTGACATCTTTCTGTAACTCCAGCTTTTTCTACAATAGAGAAGAGGTGAAACCCCACCGTTGTTCTTATTCTGCCATCTTATCCTTTCACCACCCTGCCTCCGACCTCATTCCACTCCACCCACCAGAGAGCTATGGCATCTGCGTGAATCAGGTACTTTCTCGCTGAAAGATCACTTAGTTCCTTACTTGAAGGCTTTGGTGATATGGCCAGAGATCCAGATCTGTAAGAGAAGAGCCTAGACACTGTCTCCATTTTTCTTCCATTCTTAGGAGTGACAGGCTTGGTGGTGTTTAGTGAAGGCCATGGAAGGAGATAATTAAGTGAATGGTGTAGCAACTCCCCTAGCACGGTGCATGCCAGCTCTCCAAGTAAATCTATTTCAGGTACCTATAAAGTAACTGCAAAGGATTGTTCACATAGCAACATTGCAAGGAATATTAGCAGTGCTGAAGTATAAGCCAAAATAAACCTCTCCTCCCTTAGGTTCCTTCTTGTCAGGTATTTTGTCACAGCCACCAGGTGAGTAGCTAATACAGTTGTCTACCACTTCCATTGAACAGTATATTGTATTTTTTGCTACATATATTCAGATCATTTAAAGAAGTAAAATATTGGCTCTACTTGAAGTTCTTTGTACTCTTTATTAAGGTAAGTATCATTCAAAAGCAGCATTTTCTCCATGTTTTATACTTTATAAAACTATATCTACATGTAGCTGTAACTCATTATTTCGTAGCGTAATTAAATGAGGTCATGATAGATAGCCTTCTGCAATATGCCTGCTTCCATTCAGCAGTGTCATTTGGAGACCTGTCATGGTCGCTGACTTATATCAGGTTGTCCACCTATTAATGAGCACTTATGGTTGGAGTGTGTCGAGCAGTGCTGCAGTGAACTTACTGGCAGGAAGATAAGCAGCCTGGTGCAAGTTTCCAGTAACAGTCGAGTTGCTGCCAACTATGTTGATGCACACTTGTAACCTCAGCACTCAGGAGTCCAGGACAGGGGGATCTTGAGTTTGCCACCAATCTGAGCTTACGTAAGATGTTGTCTCAAAAGAAAAGGAGAGGAGGAAGAAAAACAAGTGTTCACCCATTAGTCATTTATATTTTCTCTTTAGTAGTTATGGAGAATTTCCCTCCAAAGTCATTGATAGAAGAGCATACTAGACTCATAACTAAGAATTACAACCAAAGTCACTGATGACTGACCAACACAGGCACACATAAGATCTGAGAGTTTGTATATTCAGCCACTTCCCAATACAGGGTATAGTTTAAAAAATGAAGCAAAAACAAAACCTTATTAGCCTGAGTGTTCAACAAGTGTATCTTGGGGTGGGGAGATGACGTGGTGGATAAAGTGCTTGCTGTGCAAGCATGAAGACATGAGTTTGGGTCCCCAGAACTCACATAGACGTGGACACAGTAGCAAGTGTCTCGTTCCAGTACTCCTACTTCAAGATGAGAGGTGGTGACAGGAGACTCCCTAGAAGCTCAGTGGCCAGCTAGCCTGGTAAAGGTTGCCGCAGACAAGAGGCTCCACCTCTAACAAGGTGGAAAGTGAGGCCTGGTAGTGGAAGTTGTTCTCTGATCTCCACACGCACCTTTGTATACATGCCACATTCACACACGTATATAATATACACATAAAACATGGCTTGTTTTAACACTTAGAATTTCTCTGTTATTAAATACTATTTTCATGGTAACAGTCTTTCCATTTTGTTTTTTAGCCTGCTAATTAGTTGTTTATATACTTTGCTGATTTCCTTCCTGGCTTGCCTGTCATTTTCTAACCTAAGAAAACAGAAAGGCAGTGTTTTCTATTCAAGTGCAGTATTAAAGAGGGTTTAAGACCAATGCCTGCCTCATGCTGCCACTGACAGGAGAGATGACCTAAATTCCACATGCTTCTGGAAGTTCCCTCAGTCATTTTTGCTGACTCTGACACCCTATCCCCTCCCTCTGCACATATGCACACGCACACACGTGCACGCACGCGCACGCATGTGCACGCACACAGCCTGGCAGTTGTTTGCTTTGAGAACTTTGGGGCTAATCTTTCAATGTCTTGTTCTTATTGGTGGTCACCACAAGAATCCTCAGACTTCTGGACTCTTCCTTCACTCTCAGTAGCTCACCTCCACCCAACCCCACTGCATCCGTCTTTGACCCATCTTCTCTAGTCCTCAGGACTGTTCTTGTGTCCACAAATTCATAGTTTGCCCCTTTCAACCGCTTCTGTAAACCTCTCCTCATTGCTCCAACTGAAACTGGGTTCTCAAGACCCAGCCTTCCCTGTAGTTCTCTCTGGCAGCCGCGACCTTTCCCCACTAGGACTGGAGGATGAACAGGGCTCCTCCTTAATCCTGTGGCCCATCCAGACCACTGCCCCTTGCACCATTCTGAAGTTCTCAGACTTGAGCCATCAGGCTATGCCACTGGGTACAGGCAGTCATCTGAAGATTTCCAGACCACGTTCTCTTCTTCCGTGAGGACTTCAGCTCTTGGTCCACTGTCAGTCTTCCCAGTTCAAATCCTGATTCTGTGTGATTTCAATATCCACTTAGATAAAATCCATTCTAGTGCCCTGGCCTCTCTTCTGCCTGATCTTTCTTGTGCATCTTGCTATCTACTCTACCTCGGTCACCTGCTTCTTGGTTATACCTTAGACATCACCAGCAGCTTCATGCCCCAAAATCTCACCTTCAAACACTCCCCTCTTTCCAGATCACTCTCTTTTGTATCCTAGCATCAACAGTTCATTCTCACAACCCATTAAGACCTAGCAAGCCTGCTGTCTTTTCATTGTCCCTCATTTCATCCCTTCTTCCTTACCCTGATTAAATTGCGAGTCAATTACTCAACTTTCATGATCCTTTTTGTGCTATATTTAAGCTCCCTGCAGCCTGGACCCATGCAGCTGAATGTGCCAGTAAAAACACCTCTCTGTTGACTGGTCTCATGACCACTAGCCACACATGGACCATTGGTGCTCCCTGACATGGTGACATTTTGTCCATTGATTCTCTCCCTTCGTGTGTAAAGAGTGTCATCTCCTCTTCTCAATCCTTCAGTATCTCTTTGCCCCCATTTCACCCTCCACTGATCACTTCCTCTCCCCTACTTTACTGAACTAAGGCAATCAGAAGAAAAGTGTCACAAGCTCTCAAAGCACTTCTGTAACTTTGTCCCCCACTCTCCCTCCTCAGTGAGCTTATGATGCTACTGTACTGAGAGCTCGCATCTCTCCTATTCTCCAGCACGTGGTCCTGGAAATCCAGCTAGTCTAGCCAAATCAGTGAGCTCTGGGTTCAGTGAGAGACCCTGTGTGAAAAATAACATAGAGAGCGATTGAGGAAGGTGTCTTGGCTTCCACATGCTCATGAACGTGCACTTCCACACATGAACCTGTATACGTATGAACATGCGTAGACATGTACTACGCACAAGTGAGGATGTACTAAAGACATTAGGAAAAATTTTAGTAAGAATGAAGAAAGACTGAGCAATCAAAATAAATGAGGTGTTGTCCAGAAAATCGTCATCTGTCACAAGCATATGAACAACGCAGACTTTTAGTTAGAGCTGATGTGGCAAGGAAGAGAGTGGCCCTGGGGTATGAAGTCATTGTCCCTGGGGCCTTTAATCTGTTTTGTTTTAGGAGAGACCCAACAGGTTCTCAGCAAAGCATAGCTGATAATCAGATGAAAATGATAACTGTCTTGATTATGTAGTCTAACAGAAATCATGGCTTCAAATCTTCTTTAAGTAAGGAAAGAGTTTTAGAGGAAGACAATGACCAATTGTTAACACTCTTGCAGAGGACAGACCAGGAAGAATCAACCTTACGTTGATCAAGAACTTGAAGACATATTTTCCAGGAGGCTTCTAAGTCTTTGGCATTAGAGGACAGGGACTCTCAGATCCAGGAGACTAAACATAGGAAATACCATCTGTCACAGCATATCTAGGGGAGGGCTCCTGTGCTGGATGGCCAGAAGGTTCCTTGAAATTCTGATTTTATGATGTCTTGATGAAGGTGTAAACTCACCTCTTCTATTTCTGGACCACCTGTCCTGGGACTCAGTGGGTCTATGTTCTTGACCAGAACTGGACTCCAGAGAGTGGCAGCCATCTGTGTGATGGGAGAGCTGCCAGAACACCACCCCTACTGCTGCATCCTGCTGTGTGAAATCCTGCCAGGTGACAGTTTTTAGTCATCATGAGACCAGTGGAGTGTGAGTGATGTGCTAATAGACCTCTCTTTTCCTTTATTTATTATTTTTTCTAGGTTCAAGAAGGAACAGTATTCGAGGTTTTGAGATAACTAGTTTAGAATTTTCTCTTTGAAGGACTAAGACACATCTAAAGCTCAGAAATGTGGCAGTAGGGTTAGTCTAGTTAGTTAGAGACAATGATAGGTTCAGGCACTGTGGATGAGAGTATACCTGGGTTTGACTTACCTCACTGCTGAACCTAAACACAGTAAGTTGTTGGTTTCTATACCTTACGAAGGTTACAAGTCTCATTGTATCAGTTACTTTCTTATTGCTGGCACAAAAAAACTTGACCAGAAGCAACTTCTGGAAGGAAAAGGTTTATTTTGATTTACAGTTTTTTCAAAATATTTTTATTATATTTATTTGCAAGTTTTATATTATTTATTTGTAAGCAGAGAGAGATAGAGAAGAGAGACAGAGAGAATGGGTGAGCCATGGCCTCTAACCACTGCAAATGAACTCCAGATGCATGTACCACTTTGTGTATCTGGCTTTATGTGGGCGCTGGGGAATTGAAATCAGCTTGTTAGTATTTTCAGGCAAGCACCTTAACTGCTAAGCCATCTCTCCAGCCCCCAATTTATAGTTGTGAAGGAAAACTTTGGTGGGAGCAGGCAGGTTCACGTTTTCACATCATCAGGGAAGAAGTAGAAAGCCCAAAGGCCCTAACTGGAGCTAGACTATAACACCCCAAGACCCACCCCACAATGAGATATCACTCCCAGCAAGGCACCACCTTCTAATGACTCCACAGACTTCTCATATAGCGCCACCAACAGGGAATTGAGCATTCAAACCCATGAGTCTATGGGGGGTATTTTACATTCAAAACCATAACTGTGTAGTTTTCTAATCTGATAGTCATTCTAACATTGTTTCATTTGTGAGTGCTGGTGAAATCCCACAAATTTTCTTTGCTATCTTTCTGGTTTAATGGGGTAAATATTAATCTTATATTTGTCAAAGTCATTGGTTTCCCTATGGAGGAAGCAGAGAGAATATTAGGCTATTGCTTGAAGGAGGAGGATGAATCGGGTCCCACAAAAGCTGTGACAAGGCAACTCCTTGGTGAGAAAGGAATGATTGTTTTTCTAGTTTAAACAGCTCGCTAAGAGCAAGGGATGCTGGAGAAGGTATGGTGGAGCCAGGACCACTGGGATGGAGGAAGGATTTCTGACTGCTTTTATGATTAGGATTCTGAACCAAGAACCCTGGTAGATTCAAATATCAAACTGGAGGAGGAGATTTTAGAGGAGGAGGAGTTCAGGGAAGATGAGGTTCTGATGCAGCTATAGGAGAAGCTGCCTAAGTGGTGTGAAGGACGCCGGTGCTCAGAAAGTGAGGCACAGTGGAAGAGTGTCACAGAGGTCACCCTTGGGGACCCTGGGGATGGCAACAGGAGTACCTGCTCCCTGGGATGCCTGGGGAGGTGGAGAAATTAGAAGAGAACCAGGCCTTAGCCATTGCTTGAAGGTAGAATATTTGTAGAAGGCAAAAATGATAGGAATGGCATAAGGGGTTTGAGATAGGGAAAGCAAGGGCTTAGGAGGGAACAGGTGACCACAGTGCTAACATTCTAGATCATTCCCAGTGGGTTCTGCAATAAGAAGCATGAATGGAAGGACATGGCCAAGAGAGGAGCCAACGATTGCAAAATATATGCGACTGATGCCACCCGAAGGTCCAAGTGAAGTTATGTCCTACGTGCCCCAAGGAACTGAAACCAGCTTGTGTGGTGTGTGCATCACATTCTGGAACTTTCTCAGGAAGCAGGCTCTCTGTCTCATGGGGTCGTGTATGGTATGAACATTGCATTCTGGAACTTTGTCAGGACACAGCCTCCTTTGTCTCATGGAGTTGCAGATGGAGAATTGACCCACCTGCTCAAACCCTAGGAAGGAACATACAGCCCTGGAATTTTACTATTAATGACCATCTCAAAGACTGTTAGACCCCACTTTCTTCTAACCCTAGTTGCCAACCTGGTCCTGTCATAGCCTGGCTATCCCACTGCACTGTGCTGTAAGCCCCTGACTGCTGGTCCCTGCTGAGGAGGGTCATTTGAAGCATGGTGACACACACAGAATCCCTGAGTAAACCAAAGCACCATGCTCCCGTGACCTGTGTGGGTGCTGCCCACTTTGTGTGCCTGTGTCCCAGCTGCAAATTCCAGCTTTCTCTCTGTTGCGCTTTGCCCCTGTTTGCCTTTGATTGTTTGGTTTTGAAAGGGAAGAGGCACACACGATAACATCCAGCTCCCTTTTTTTCTTCTTAAGATGGAGTAATAAAGCTTATTTATAGTGGAATTGTTTTTTCCATTAGGGCACATTTGATTTTACTATCCTGCTGCCTTGCATTCTGAATTGCATAGGAGAAGAAACAAGAAAAGAAATACACATGTATACAGACTGCCTCCTCATAGTTAGCTAGTTGTGAGGAAAATGTTTCATCCTGTTCTTGAAAGGAAAATGTCCACCATTGACTTATGTGTTAAATACTTGGTCCTCAACTGGTGGTGCTGTTTAAGAGTGTGGTGGAATCTTCAGGAGGTGGAGCTTTGCCAGAGGAGATGGCTTACTGGAGGTAGGACTTGAGATTTTATAGCCCAGCCTCACTTCCTAGATATTCTCCTGCAGAAGCGATAAGCTCTGCACCTGTCACCGTGCTTTCTCTGCCACAAAACTTCCCCTTGAAACTGTAGGCCAAATAAACCTTTTCCTTTCTCAAGGAACTGTCTGCGCGAACCCTGGCAACTCAACATACGTGAACATTTCATTGTGTGAGCATAATGACAATCCCAGCTGCTCAGGAGGTTGAAGTGGGAGGATTACTTGATCCCAGGAATTTGAGGCCAGCCTAGGCAATATAGTGGGGACCTGTACAAGAGGAAAAAGGGGGGAGAGAGAGAGAGAAGAGGGAGAGAGAGAGAAGGGAAGGGAACAAAGAGAGGGAGGGAGGGAAAAGAAAGAGCTCAAACTATGGTTTTATTAGTTAATTTATTTCTGGGACAAAAGCAACTTAAGGAAGAAGAGTTTATTTCGGCTTATAGTTCCAGAGGCAGGGAAGGCATGGCAGGAGAGGACACTAGTGTCACATCATCACATTCTGTCCACAGTGAGGAAGCAGAGAAGAGCAGCGAATGCTGAATGCTCAGCTAGCTCTCTCCTTTTTTCACTTCTAGGAACCCAGCCCATAGGATGGTGCAGCCCAGTTAGGGCGGGTCCTCTAATCTAGAAGATCCCTCTCATACAGGACCAGAGATTTGTTTCCATGTTGATTCTAAATACTGTCAAATGGACAGAGATTAACCATTCCAAGTCCACCCTTTATGATTCAAACATAACACATTTAAGCCTTTATTACCATCCACCCCTTGTTGCCATAGGCTCATGACCATCTTATTATACAAAATGTATTCAGTCTGACTTTAAAAGACCTTATAGTCTAGGGCTGAGGAGATGGCTCAGTGATTAAAGGTGCTTGCTCTCAAAAGTCCTCACAGTCTTCAACAGTTCTGACAGGGATGGAGAGATTGCTCACTGGTTAAAGATGCTTGCTTGCAAATCCTGATTGCCCAGGTTCAATACTTAACCAGATGCACAAAGTGGTATATGCATCTGGAGTTTGCTTACAGTGACAAGAAACCCTGCCTGGCGCACACATATACATTCTTTCTCTGCCTCTTTCTCAAATGAATAAATAATTTTTAAAAGTTTAAGTACAGAGTCTCTTCTGAGACTTAGGCAATCTCTTAACTGTGAGCACCTGTAACATCAAAAAATGAATTTCAGGGCTGGCGAGATGGCTCAGTGATTTAAAGCACTTGCTTGCAAAGCCTGATGGTCAGGGTTTGATTCCCCAGTACCCATGTAAAGCCAGATACACAAAGTGGCACATGCATCTGGAGATGGTTTGCAGTGGCTGGAGGCCATGGTGCGCCCATACATTCATTCTCATTCTCTCTCCCCTTGAAAATAAATAATTTTTTTTAAAAAACATGAGTTTTACTCACCATGACTCAGGGAACTGAGTGGAAGAGGGGATGGAAAGATTGTAAGAGCCATGGTTGGGGAGAATCTTCAGAGACATTGCCCCCCCCTTCAGCAACAACACACAAAGGGGAAAAAACTGGGTACTGGGCATGAATAGCACTATTCATAACCGCCTACCCCATGGACAGATCCAGTATGCCCACCGAGGAGGGTCTCCAGTGGGTTAGGGACATAGAGGAGGGAAATGGGGGTGGGTACCATCACAAGGTTTGCTCATACAATGTATCTAATTATTGACAATGAAGATATTTAAAAAATGAGTTTTATACTTCCAACATGTATTAGCACAAAGTAAGCATTCCCATTCCAGAAGGGAAGAATGCAGAAGAGTAAGGAATGATCAAGACCAAAGCAAGACCAAAACTCAACAGTGCAAATACCAAATCCTGGAGTTCCATTTCCAGTATGTGGGACTCATAATGAAATCCTCTGAGCTCCAAAAGGCTTGGGTAGCTCCACCTCTCCAGCTGTGCTGCCTCTAGAGCCTCTCATGGGCCAGATCCACTCTGAGCCCGCAGCTTTCTTTGGCAGGTGTCCCAGGATCATGGCATCTGAAATCTCGAGGTCTTAGAAGTCACCTTTACTGTTTCATGTAGTGACATCACAGGGCCTCCACATTGCTTAGCCTCAGTGGTTCTCTGGAACTATGGTGCAATTTTTCATCACTCTATCTTGAATGTTTCATTCTTCCAGAACTGGTACCATGTGGGCAATGCTGCCAGATTTGTATGCAGCCTGGCCTTGGATCTTAGGTCTAGCAGCCTGTGTGTGCTGACCTTAAGAAGCAGAGACCTCCCTCAGAACTTTCCTTTGGGCCTTTTTCTTTCAAAAGAATTCACATTAATACTACTTTAAGTCTTCAATGGATTGGATCTTGGTCTCTGAATATTTTTCCTATTGTCCAGGTGGTCTCTAACAGTTACAGCTGAAATGGCGATAGTCTCTGGGCCTGAGTCATTAAGTTTTTTTACACATCTTTCCGTGCCAAATTTTGTATTGTTCATATCTTTTTTCTTCCATATTTTGTTCTCTTTCATTATAGATCTGAATCAGGGTAGATAAAAGAAACCATGTCAGAGATTCAATGTTTTACTGCCTTGAAATTTCCAAACACATTAGTTGATTATTTTAAAATTCAACTTTGGTTAAGTTCTCAGGATATGGGCAGAATGCAGCCAGTCGCCTTGCCAGAATATCATATGAACTGTCTTTGGTCCAGTTCCCTATAGAGTCCTTTTCCACCTCAGGAACCTCTTATGCATGGGCTACTGGCAAGTGGGACAGTACTTTAAAACCCCAAGGCCTGTCTCCAGTCATACACCTCCACCAGCAAGGCTCCAATTCCAAAGGCTCCAAAACTAGGGATTAAGTACGAGGTTGAATCACAAACACATGAGGCTCTGGGGGACATTTTACATTCAAACCATCACAATGTCCAACCTCAGCATTACACCCGAAATCCACATGTACCTTGACTGAGGGCTCTTTCCAAGGTGCAGTTCACTACCACAGAGTGTCAAAGAAGTTTGAATACAAGATTCATTTTGCTCCAGGTATTTTGGTGGAGCTTTTGTTCATAACCACCCAGGATATATTTCCAACATCATTGTCTTTGCTTTCTTGGGCCTAGAAAGGGGACAAGGAAAATCCCCTCCCCCTAACTTGGAAGCAAGGAGGTTTCTTAACTGCTCCAGCATGCTTGCAAAAGAGTTGGTTGTATTTCACATAAGCTTGTTCTCGTAGTCTAAATTTTTAGGTTTGAATCTACATTCTTACTGGTTTTTAAAAAATCATTTTTGTATGGTGTTGGGCTAAGTGATATCATTAAATGACAGCGTCATGTAAATTCTGTCAAGTACATCGTGCAGACCTCACAGTGAAAGACACACAAGCTAAAATGGCTACAGTGTCCTTAGGTAGTATAATCTTATGGACCACTGTCATGTATGCTGTCTGTCATTGAGCAAAATGTTATGTGTGACTGTACTTAACTATAGGCTTATGCTGCTACCTTTATTTCTAGGAAAGAAAATGGAACCACAGAAGATTCCTTCAAATTAGGGGGTCAGGCTTTGATCAAACTATTGCTTCTGTTTCAATTTGTACAGATGAAAGGGAAGCAAAGCCTTACAAGAGCTCTCCAGGGCAGGGGTGGGGATGCTGAATATCCCATTATTTTCTGTAGTTCGCTTGCTCTTTAGTTTCTTTCAAAACATCCTGCCAATGTAGAAAAACTGGAACCGTAAGGTGCAGCTAGTGGGAATGTACAGTGACGCAGAATAGTTAAATATAACCAACAGTACCACTTTTAGGTAAACCTGCACAGAAGTATTTTAAAACTTCTCCATCTAGAAACTTAGACAAAAAATGTTCCCGGTAGTATATTCGTAACAGCCCAGAACTGAAGACAACCCAAAGGGCAATCAGCTAATGCACAGACACAATTAACATGTGATCTGTTTGCACAATGGTATATCATTTCAGATAAAGAGGAGTGCAAACTGGATATGGCGGCACATGCTACAATCCCTACGCTCCAGAGGTATGTGCAGGAGAACCATGAGTTCAAGGCCAGTCTAGCAAAAGCTCTTTCTAAAAATACTCTAAGTAATTAAAAAAGAATACAGTGTCAATAATACCATGCTTTAATCTTTAGCCCCAGAAGATCACATAGTACATGATTCCATGTGTATGAAATGTACCGAAGAGGCAAATCCATAGACAAAAGTGGGATGGAGTTCTTCGCTGAAGTCAGGTTCTAATGGTGATTGTGTGGAGGGCTTCATTAAAAGCCATAGAATGGTACACTAGAAATGAGTGTCAGGCTGTCCTGGGAATCTTATCTCAGTAGAGATGTTATTAAAAGGGGGGATTCTTGGGCTGACTCCTAGGCTATCCATGGTCCCCTGCCCCAAGGAGGACTGATCCAGACGGCCCACTGAGGAGGATATCCAGCTGATTGGGGATGGGGAAGAAGGGCATTGGGGAACTGGGGATGACAATTCATTGTTTGCCCATTAAATAATGTAACTCATTATGGACAAAAAATAATAATAATAAAAGGGGGGATTCTTAAAGCTTCTGATGCCAATGTAGTAAGTGGCAGAGCATGTGGAAACCATCTCAGCATGCTGTGGGATGTCTCGATCTAGATTTTTCAGGAGATACGGGCTGTGTGCGGTTGTATCAAGTCAACACCTGTGTTGGGATATTTTGGACAAGATGTGAAGACCCCATACATACCCACCTAGGATGTCTTATAGTCATCAAACTGTTCTGTATACAATTTAAAAAATGTCGTGCACATAGAAGAAACTAGAAACCCTCATGGTAAATGGGAAAGATAGCAAATAGGTGTAGATGCTGAGATGACACAAAGTTTCAAACAGCTCTCATGGGAACACCACAGTGTCTAAGAGCAGACATGCTTGAAGTGAGCGAAAGAAGAAAAGAAACATGATAGAAGGAAGCATCAAAAGCAAATTTTAGACATAAAGACTGATATCCCTGAAAAAAGAATATCACTGGATGGGTTTGTTAGTAGAATAGAGATGGCAGAGAATGAATACTAATATAGACCAAGAGAAGTGATCAAAATGTGAGCTGGGCGTGGCGTGATGACACACACCTGTAACCCCAGCATTCAGCCTGGACTACATAGCAAAACCTTGTGAATAAATACATAAATAAACCAGAGCTCGGTGTGATGGTCAAGTTATTGTCAACTTGACCTGTTTAATAATCTACAGTAATCTTGGGCAGGTCTCTTAGAAAGGATTGACAAAGGGAGGAGGTCCCTCCTCCAGAGTGAGCCCTTCCTCCCCAGTGGGCCTTCCAGAAGTGAACTGGATGTGAAGAAGCTTGAGGGGAAGGAAGTTCCTCCTCCCTCCCTCTAGCTGCTGGTGCTTGCTCTCCTACCTCTGATATGGGAGTTTTGGGGTTCAGGGGTGTCCCCCAGATTTTTAAATCCCAAGTGTTGGGTTCTTTCCTAATCTTTAATGAAGAATAATAAAGATGGAACCAAGAAGGACAAATTGTGAATTATTGAGTTTGTTTTTTTTTTTTGAGGAGAAGTCATAATTTGTGGAGTTTAATGTTATATGCTACCCATTACTATGTAACTATACCATTTATATAGTATATAAGAAACTAATTTTATAGTAACATAGGTAGACTAAAGCTAATGATATGTAATATGATATGATATATTAAATTATATATTATACCTAATAATCTCAGGTATATATTATATATTATATTTTTCCTTCATTTCCATATGTAAGTAGATGTATCTCCAATTAACAGATGTAATATATGCATATATGAATATACCACTGATCAGAAGCTAACAAAAATGATTGTAAATAATATCAAGGTAAATTGGGCCTGGTGGCACACACCTTTAATCCCAGCACTCAGGAGGCAGAGGTAGGAGGATTACCATGAGTTCAAGGCCAGCCTGAGACTACAGAGTGAATTCCAGGTCAACCTGGGCTAGAGTGAGACCCTACCTCAAAAAAAACCAAATGAACAATATTACTAATAATATCATCAAGGTAGAATGACTGTAAATAATATCAAGGTCACAACAAGGGAATTTACCAGGAATACTATGTAATGCCTTCCACCATACATTTCAAACCTAAATGGGTGTGTGCCAGACATATGACAAATAATTAATGGCACTGAAATAAGAAACAGTCAAACCTGTGGTGACAGTTGGAGACTTCAACATTCCTCTCTCAGTTCTGGACAGAGCTTGGTAAGCAGAGTCTGCAAAGGCAAAGAACACCTCTAAACGACAGCAGAGTGCACACGTCATTTCACCTAGGTTGAACATATCCTGTCGTCGTACAAATTTTTAATGAATTTTAAGAGTTAATATCATGCTATAATAATATAATAAGCATGCTCTGGGATCACAGTGCAACTTGACTGGAAATTAATAACAGAGTGATAATAACATTTTTATAACCTTGGAAAATTAAACAACATCCTTGTAAATAACCCAATGCATTAAAGAGGAACTTTCATGAAAATTAGAAAATATGTTGAACAGAATAAATACAAAGTATGTTATTGCTTCTTAGCCTGAGGGCTAATATAATCGTCAAAGGCACTGAGCAGCTTCTTGTAAAGTTTATGTATTGTGGGCTAGCTGCTAGTATTTTGCTGAGGATTTTTGAAATCTGTTTCACAGAGATATTATTTGGCACTGCTTAATTGTCTCGTCTTTTTCTAGTTTGGGTTTTGGGATAATGTCAGCCTGGTAAAATACAAATTAAAATCCTGTTGATATCATTACGTAGCTACTAGAAGGTGAAAATGAAAAATGCTAATGATATCAAGTGCTCACAATGATACAAAGTCATTGGAACCCTGATTCCTTGCCAGTAGAATGCAGAATTGCAGGACACTACAAAGCCACTCGGCAGTTTCTTACAAAGCTAAGCACACACTTAACATATGACCTAGCAATCCCTCATGAACTAGAAACCTATGTCCTCCCAACTTTGTGCCTGAAAGCTTATGGTGGCTCTGCTCATAATTATCAAGAACAAGAAACAACCCGGGTAAGTGTCCCTCAGTGAGTAAATGGGTGAATAAACTGGTTTATTCTTACAGTGAGACAGTCCTCAAATCGCAATAAAAAGCAATGAACTATTGACACATAAACAGCTTGGATAAATATCAAAGATTTTATTACATTGCAGGAAAGAAGTCTCCAAAGTCCTGAACACTGTAGGATTCCATTTGTAAGAAGTTATCAAAAAGCTGTAACTCATGACAGAACAAATCAATGATTTCCAGGAGTGAGAGGTTAGCGAAGACACTACTGTAATTTTCCCCCCACCCACATTCATTGGCCCCTGAGTTGTAACTGCTTAGCACTTAGTTGAAGTCTGGGGGACTCAGGGTAAAAGTACTGCTGGATGATACAGGCTGAGTAGGAACTGGGCTTTGTTTTATTTTCCTTCTTGTTCGTCCTTTAGTACAGTGGGCTGGCATGTAACAGGCAATAAGTTAGTTGGTGAGTAAAAAAATAAATGAAGGTCTGGGGAGATGGCTCAGTTAAGGCACCTGTTTGCAAAGCCTGCCTGCCCAGGTTCAATTCCCCAGCACCCATGTAAAGTCAGATGCACAAAGTGGCACATGCATCTGAAGTTGGTTTACAGTGGCAAGAGGCCCTGACATGCTCTCTCACTCTCTCCCCCTAGTATCTGCTTGCAAATAAGTACAAATAATTTTTTAAAATGAATAAATGAATAAACAAGGAAATGACTTGAGTATATACAGTGCATCAAGAAAGAAGGGAGCATTGTGTTTAAGGCAACCTCTGGCCAGGTTTCGACCTGTGTTGTACGTGTTCTTCTTCTGAACTATTTCAGAAGAGGTTCCAGTAGAGGGAACCCAGTTCAACACAAGTCCTTTCTCTAAAACGATACTAGGATTGTCACCAAAGGTGGTAGAGAACTGTCAGTGAAGGACACACTGGAACTGAGACTTAAGATTTACTGGACAAGAGGTGCAGAGAGCATCCTTGTGGCTCAGCTGGGACCTGGGGTGAATGATGGCGTCAAGCTCAATAAGAACACCCACGAGAGGCTCTGGTGGGGAACTTAAGCAGGACCTAAAACCTAAGCTGCTGTTGGAACCAAAAGACTTTTCTCACCCCTAGCCAAGGGGAGAGGCCAGAGAGAACTTGGTCCGTAGAAGGTTCTGGAAAAGTTGTACAGCCTGAATGATGAGTTGCTGTACTTTAACTGGTTCTGCCACGCACCTGAAATCTTTCTGATGACCCTTAGGAGGGCGATTTCACAAGACTCGGGGTGGGGGAGTTAATTCCAAGACAAACCATTAATTTATACACCAATGAAGAGAGAACCACTACCAATAGATCACTGGGTGCCTTGAGTGCCAGTCCTGAGTGTCACACGGTTCAGTCTCATCAGGCTCCTTTCAAATGACTCTCCCTCTCTTCTGCTCAGCTCGCAACTTCTCCTCTGCGAGGTTTCTTCTCTCTCTGAGGTTCCTCTGCAAGAAACACGGACTCATGACCATTCCTCTGTGGAATCGTTCGTTATTAACATCGAGCTTTCATCTGTGCCTCACTGAGGACAAGGCCACTCGACATTCCAAAGCTGAGTCACAGGGAGAGCTTTTGGAGGACATTTCTCTTTTTTCTCTTTTGAGGCAGGGTCCCGCTCTAGCTCAGGCTGACCTGGAATTCACTATGTAGTCCCAGGCTGGCCTTGAACTCATGGTGATCCTCCCACCACACCTAACTGGAGGACATTTCTCAACGACAGCCCAGCTCGAGTTAAACTCACAAATGCACATAGTTGAGGTGAGGATGCAAACAGATGCAGCCAAGGGGCGACCATGTCACCACTGCTGGTTGGCTAACAGCTTCTGAAAGGCATGTTCCTATGCATTCAGATTTCACAAAAATTGAGCCGAGGGAAAGTGTGCATCTTGGAATCAGCAGAATGCTTGAGTTCTGGTGGGCCACCTAGGAGCGCGTCCAGTGTTAAGGACATCCTGTTTGCTGGGGATGCTCCAGGGGTACTGTGGTACAAGCTCCGTGACTCCCGTGCCCACGGAGCTCAGACGCAGCAGGGAAAACAGACCAATTGAGCTCTGTGTTTTGGTGGCTAATGTGATAGGTCAAGGTGGCCCTGGGGATTGAGACCTGTGCGCAAATATTGGCAGACAAGGTCATTCAAGGAGGCTCCAGCTGGGGGAGGTGGGTGGTGGATAACAGCAAGATCAGGAAGGCAGGGGAGGCTGCTTTCTGTAATTTTATTTTACTTTGGATGAGCAGGACCAGCTAAGAGCTCTGAGGAAGAGTAATTTTCTTTGCCTTTGAAATAAATTAAAGGCAAAAAAAAAAAAAAACAAAACCAACTCATCCTTCTATGTGAGGAATTATTTTGGTAAGCTGGTATGCCTTTTTGTTTTTTAACTCAAAGAGGAGCAGAGCTCTGGGTTACAAATACTTCTGTATCTATTGGAAATACACTTTTTCTCGCTTTAAAGCAATGAAATGTGTTTTTTTTTGGCTTTCCTTTCTTTCTAGTGTGCAGTATGAACATGTGGTGATCAGGTCTGGAGTGGCATTTCAATGTAGGTTGTGAAGGTTCTTGACTTAAGAATTTTTATTTAGGGCTGGAGAGATGGATTAGCAGTTAAGGCACTTGCCTGCAAAGCCTAAGGACCCGAGGTTGATTATCAGGTACCCACATAAAGCCAGATGCACAGGATGGCAGATGGGTCTGGAGTTCGTTTGCAGTGGCTAGAGGCCCCGGCATGCCCATATTCATTCTCTCTCTCTCTCTCTCTCTCTCTCTCTCTCTCTCTCTCTCCCTTTCTCTCTATCTCTCCCTCCCTCAGATAAATAAATTTTTTTAAAAATAACTTTTTAAAAATATTTATGAGAGAGAAAAGGCAGAGAGAGAGAGAGAGAGAGAGAGAGAGAGAGAGAGAGAGAGAGAGAGAGAGAGAGAGACTGGGTACACTAGGGTCTCTAGACGCTGCAAACAAACGCCAGATGCATGCACCACCCTGTGCATCTGGCTTTACATGGCTACTGGGGAATTGAACCCAGGTCATTAGGCTTTGTAGGCAAGTACCTTAACCAATGAGCCATCCCTCCAAACCCTAAAAAAAGAAATTTTATTTATTGGAAGTATTAGGAATGGAACCCAGGGCTTCACATATGCTAGGCAAGTACTTATCACTGAGCTATGTCTCCATCTACCTTATGATTTTTTTTACTTTATGATAGCATAAAAGTGATATCTCTTCAGTATAAATATACTTCAGAGTTTGAGTTTTGATCTTTCCCAGCTAATGGTTTGCAATGTGTTTCTCTCAGAACGCTGGGCAGCTCCCAGTCGGATGCTGATGACTGTCGGGGTCTGAGGCACTAGCAATATTATGTACTTTCCCAAACAAGCCATTGCAGCTAATTACAAACAGTTCCAGTAAGAGGTCACTATGACCGCCGATGGCAACAGGGTTTGAAAAACCTATACTATTGTGCAAAGTGAAACGTGCAGCTGCCTCCTTGTTCTTAGCCTATAAGCTCGCCTATTGCCTGCAATAAACAGACCTTGATCAGACTCCTGTCTTGGTCTCATTTCTCACTCCCGTTCTTTCCCACTCCTCCAGGCTTGGGTTCCCCTCGCGACCTTCATTGTCTAGGCCCGCGGGTCGGGTCAGATGACCTTGTCATGGTAGATCCTTCTTCAACCAGTAATTAAGATTAGCTCCGTGCTTCAAACATTTTTTCAGGCCAATGTGCTGTCCACGGAGCACATTGATAGTGTACCCACACAACCTCTGTCTCTTTCGTTTCAGGCTGAGTGATAAATAAATGGCATGTACTGTCCAATAATTTAGTATATAGCAGGCTTTGTGTTATGTGTTTGTGTGTAACTGTAGGCTAATGTGTTTTCTGTAAGGCTCAGTGAACTGTATGTTGGATCCCTGCAGTCAGCCTCAGGGTTGTGTTTAATGATTCATACCTCTTCTGCTGCTATGGAATTCCTTTCCTTTCTCCTTACTTTGCATTTCATTTTCTCCTCTTATCTCATGAGTACATAGTTCTTTCTTTAAGGAATAATTGTGTTGAATGTCATAACTGGTCTTAGAAGCGTTGATATTTGAATCAGGCAATCAAACACACTGGAGTTTGGTGGACAACTCCAGAGGGGCTCTAGGTCCCAAACACCCAGAACAAAGACCTGGACACACACACATGGAGAGTAGAATAAAATGGAACAGTTCATTAAGAGATAATATACTTCCAGAGAGGAGGGAACAGGCTGGAGCAGAGAGAAAGTTTATCAGCTCAAACAGCATCAGTGTACAAAGAGTTGGGGGGTTGTGTCAATAACATGGACTTTTGGGGGGGTCATTTGTATAGTGCAGACTTTCTTCTATCCATTATATGTATTCTACATGCAACTTCATGTACTGCATGTTTCATTAGCTCTTAAATCTTCAGCTTTTGGTGTATATTTTAATATTCTAGTGAGCCATGACACCTTCAAACACTCTGGAGTGCCTATCTGGACTGCGCCTATGGCCAGATTTTAGCCTGGGCAAGGGGATTACCAGGCTTCCTCTTTGCCAACTGGTTTCTTTCATATGCTAATTTT